>MNPL01000194.1:0-24890 GCA_002081605.1 Tropilaelaps mercedesae
ATATATATATATATATATATATATATATATATGCAACAGTCAAAAACCTATAAGAACCAAGTCACAAATATGTTTTTGTAGACAACTCTTCTTTTACAGCTGAAGTGGTGTTCCTTCATCGGCGTATATGGACACGTGCGCATACATCCAAAATAATTAAACCTAACACCTTTCAGTTACGACTTGATATCAACAGGCCTTAATTAATCATGTACGCAGATAATTTAGCTTCTGTGTACTATACAGATTCTGATACATCGAAAGACAAAAGTGCGCACAGAACCACCAAACATAATGCAAAGAAATGTGTAGAAGGTTGGACCTTTTACGGAGTCGATCGTCTTTGAATGAGCGACGGCCCAAAGCTGAGCAAAGCCCAATCAATGTGGAACGCCTGAATCACTTCAGGCCCCTCGACCCGATGGGGCCCTGCAGGCACCAGGTCCAGCCGTTCGGCTAGTCCTCATGCCCGGAACACGCTAAGCGCGAACTTGCTCAGCCCAAGCGGGCGGAGGTGCCGCGTGCAGCGCAAATTTTGCTCCCACTCCTTGCAACACCTGCCTATACGCCTCTCAAGTTTCGCCTTTCAGACAGAACCTAAGCCATTTTTTAATCCCAGGGTACGAAAATTGGACTGAACCAAAGGTGCCGAATCTGCTCGGGATATGCCACCGTCCTCAACTATCCAACAGCTGTCGCGACTAAGCATTCTGTTTTATTAACTGGCGAACGAATATTCTTTTGAGCAAGAAAAAGGAGACGCCAATGAATGTCATATACCCATATCCTGATGAGCTGGTGAATGCGCATTTCCCAGTATCGTCTTTAGGGCGGCTATAACGAATCAAAACACGAGTGGTTTGACAATTTAGGCTTTTGGTATAAAAATAGCCATACGTCAGGCCATGGCTTCGAAAGGAACTGGCAAGCTTCATTGCAGTTCGACTCCTTTGGTCTGTTAAACGCTGATCGTCACTGGCTTGATATAATTTGTCGTCTAGGTAACGCTACTTTTCACACAGCGGACTTGGCAGAAATTGTGCTAACAACGATAGGTAGCAAAACAACTTTTAGTAAAAGAAAGCTGCGTACAAGAACGCTAAAAGCTGTTTGCTTCTTTCTTAGCAAAATATCACATCTATTCCCCGCTTTGTGCCTCCTATGTACTACATGCTTCTCGTTACGCATTTGGATCGTCTAATACCAAAGTGTTTCAAAAGGGTGTTTAAGTTTCAAAAACACGAAGTGCCCAAAATTATTAATATAAAAACACGAGACTTGTTTTCAAGGACACGTGGTGGACACAAATTAGTGTAAGTCGGTTATTCTTAACAAGCCAGATGAATCCGAACGCTTCTAAAAGCGTTTGCTCTGTATTAGGAAACTGTAGCGCTCGTTCAGCTCAACCGGCAGCTGTCTAAATAAAATGTGTTTATTCATTCTCGTCAGGACACTCTCTAAATGGAAACATCAAGCCAACTAAGCACATACAAGGTTCAGTCATTGCGATTTGTCTCCATTAAGGAGAGAACCCTATATGTAACAGAATCAAGAGGAAAATCGTAGTCTGCGATTTTGATAACGTTTTGTCCCTCACGTAACGTCAATGTAGGACGTCAATATTTTGCGAATTACTTTCAGCCATTAGACAACCAAAACTTAACAACTTCTCTTTTTACCTACTTAACAATCTAACAATTTCTCTCAATATTTACCTCAAAAAGAAACCAAGCATTTCATAAGACCAAATATTTTGCAACAAGCGAGATGTACCCTTTTCTGTAGAATTTTGCAATTATAATTGCAAAATATCTACATTTTACCGACAAAGGTCATCCGTGGCCCATCAGTCAATTCGCAAAAAAATAGTTCCGCGTGAGATGATGTCGAGAATTGAGGATTCTCAACTGTGTTACTTCCTTTAGTCTCATCTGTTACGCATCCTCTACACATATAAGCTAAGGTAGACTTGTAAATCCGTAGAAAGTCACTTCGGTAGGTTGCCAACACGAATGAATCCTTTAAATTAGTTGCCAACAGACGAAGCACTCTTATGTTTGGAGCATCTATAGACGTTGTGTCCGCAAACCTACAAAATATGATAAGACCAATTGTCCATCAAGTAAATTAGTTAAGGCTGCTCGTAGATGAGTTGGCATTCTGTCGCTCGTCGCAAACAGAAACGAGTGTAAGAAGGTGCTAATGCTGACTGATACTGAAGTTTACTCAGCAAGTTAAGCGCCGTAAACTGTAGCACTAAGCCTCAATATTTAGGTTGAAACAACTCAACAATATCGATTTTAGTTTTCGCCAGTTATCACTTGACTCAAGTCTCTCTCCGGCTGTAGACGCTACATAACAGTCAACGCCAATCAAGGAACACCAATAAACATTACAATGATAGTATAGTCACCCAGTCTAACCCGGTGGCTGGATACGTTCACGTGCGCCTTGTAATCAGACAAGACACATGGGTGCAGGGATTCGATCGCCTTGATTGAGCGTTTTATTTATTGCATTCGTCTTGCGAAACTAAGAAAACAAGTTAAATGTTGCCCGGTGAGCTTGCTGAAAAACATGTTCACCCGAGCTGCCAAACATGCACACGCATGGCGCTGGCAGTGCCGCTTTGTCTACAACGCTTTGGACCACTTTTTCCCGGACTGCTTCCGTTTCGAAAACGTCCATTTTTAGAATTATTATAAAAATCCATGTGTTTTTAGGAATAAAGAACCGGGTGACCGGAGCTTAGAATAAAACACACATTTCACTCAGTTCTAATTCATTTATTTCCATCCTCTTTAAATTATCTTCATAAAAAACAGTGCTTAGTTCCCAAGTAGCTATAGCCAAAGTCGATGACTCTAATTTACTAAGAAAAGGCAAAGTAGGAACTCACTAGTTCTCTTTCACCTACGGATGAACTTGAAAACTGTAAATTTCGCTTCGACGCTTTAAGACATAACTCGGATAGTAGCCACTAAATACTTATCCCTGTTTATAGCACTAAGCTATAGACCATCATTGTCTCCTATCTAGACTACTATTGCCTATTTGCTCTATAGACACGACGTCAAAGCGAATTCTTTTACAATCAATATCTGTGCATTCACACACAAACCCATTCTCTATACAATCGTAAAATTGTGATGAGCATTTGGCGATTAACGCTGGCGATCTATCTGATGTACAATAAATTTATATTGTTGAGGCCCTTTTGTTGACGTTCCGCAGAAGCCCTCGATTGTCAAACTTTGACTCGCTCTTGGCGGAAGTGAAGTATCTGCTGCAATAGATATCTACTGTCCACCGAATCAAGAGATGTTATCTATTTTTTCTTAATAGGTAGGCAAAGCAGACGTCTCTTTTTGGAGGCTAGTAGGAAGTTGTCACACTTTCTACAAAAATTGACCCATCAATTTCTGCCGCACTACCGCAGTGCCGCAAAAATAAGAGTTCAAATTTTTCCTTAAAAGTGACGAGCTAAATGGAATATTTGTCATTGGAATAAACAAAACAAAAATACCAGAGATAGATCGGACAAACAAAAATAAATCCTGCGAATTTCTGATGGCAACATTCTTTGGTGGCGTCAGTCTGTAGAAAGTACAGGGACTTCCACGATGGCCTCGGCCTCACTGAAGAAGCAACTGGCCTATATACAAAAACATAAAACGCTTCGGCCTTCAGCCCCACATGGGCACCACTGTGTGTTCGTTGCTCATCCAGTATGAGTATGTCTGTGTAGCAGAGCACAACTGTGTTTGTCCACTCTCTATGGACCGCAGTATAAGATTCTCTAGGAACTCACCGGCGTATGTAGTGTTACACTCTTCGTTTAATTCGGGGTGTTCACACTGGCTTCCAAAGCGGCTGCGGCTCTCTGGCAGCGCTACCTGGAGACACTCGGGAAACTTAAATTCGACTAGTGGTTGTACAGTGATAAGGGTACCTATTTAAAACAGCAATAACCATCGCGCACAAATGAAGCACTTCGCTTTTTCTACAATTGTTACTTTATCGTATAGATTTGCGATGTTCTGCTTCGATGTATGATAATACAAAATAACTATATATGAACTCTGTACACGTTTTCTACTAACCCTCAACAGCACGGTAATCACTTTCTGGTAGTAAAGGGATATTTCTTGTATTCCTGCTACGTGACGGCGAATCTTTCGAGGCGGAAAGCATTCGTCTCTCCACCTCCATTCTTGTACAGCAGCCTTTATGATTTGTCGTCATTTACAATACGTTAGCGTTTCGACCGTCACCCATAGTTATTCAGCTCGATCATGTCCATGAATGAGCTCGCCTTGACTCCGAAGCCGAGTAGCGTAAGATCTTTCTCAAGCATGAAATACATGACTTCGCATGAACCAGTTGTTTCGTGGACTATGACACATTATTAGCTTGCAAATGGAACAGTGTCCTTCAGTTTTTAATGGCCTCAAGTGACCACCGCCGCCAAACCATTGAGGGCGCAGACGACGTTACATTGTCAGTCAATATTAGCGTCAGCCATTGAGTTGAGGATTACCGTCGACTGATCTCTTAGAATGCCCGTTTAACTCGTTGGGGAAGAATTGATTCGCGCGCAGATCTGAAAAGCGTTAATAGCGATGACTTTCTGAGCCCCCTCTTGGCGAAGTTGAAGGACTGGCTAAACGGGTCGTCATCATCTGGAATGCAAAGAGTAAAGGTACGATCAGACAGACATCTTAGCAACAATAAATGGGGTCTCTAAGGAGCTTATTTAGATATATTCGCCATATGTTAAGCACAGAAGCCGCCAGGGTTAATTACATATAATTTTTTAAATTATGAAAATATTAGGCCATTATGAAAGTTCCCTTTCCGAATATAGCGAAGTGTAATCCAATTTTCGCGTGGCGCTAGATAGAATTTACTGTTATTATCATACATGTGGCTTTTCCATTAGTTTTCGTCCAATAAATTTCCATTTTTCTTTACTTTCGGGACATTGATGAGCCTTGCTCGAATGTCGTTTGATAAAGTACAAGATCGGGCGTCGACGTGAACCTCTCTTTTTTGAGCCGACACAGCCAATTTGTACGGACGAAAAATACCGTAAAATTACAGGAATCCTAAGAAAAGTCGCCACTTCAATTGCCACTAAGGTGCACCTACACAATACGTATGCTCCATTGCTCTTTGTAAATTCCTCTGCAGATACCCAGCTAACATTTACGGCGACTTTCTCGGCTCATTTCAGAGCCGTTTCACTAGCCGCAGCTTTACTAACGAATGTAATCATTTCCGTACTATAATTATATCATGACGCGTAACCTCGAATGTGCAGAACGAGTGTTTTTGACAGCGCCACACAGACCAACAACGTCTCCTACAATACCTTCAACAGCTTATCAATTAATAATTTGATGGCTCCCCTCCCGAAAAGTTCTATGCAGAACTTGCGTATTATCGTCCTTCAGCTGTTGTTCGGTTTCGGCACATACCGAGAATTTGTCTCTCAGCTCTCGTAGGCAGAACGGCATCATTTGCCGATAGCGAAACGATAAACGCAAACGGCACTGCCCATAAACACAGCGTGAAATAGGCGAGGACCTCGCTGAACGGGAAGTACATCGACGAGAAAAACGAGAACGCTTGGTAGTGATTCCAGACGACTAGCACTGAAAGGCGACGAAGCCATTTTCAAAACGCAGAAATAAAGTCAATTAAATTACAATTTTATTTCATCTATAGACGATTGTTAATCTATATACGAATTAATCTCTTACCATCGCCTTATTTTTCCTTATCTAACATGTCAAGTGTAACAGGCAGCAATACACATTTTTCGAGGTGCTTATATATTTTGCATTCTAAATGATCTGTTCTATGTGAAGGCTTCCCTGCATCGGCACAAAAAAACGACCATATTTACAAGTAGCCAAAACTTTGTATATATGTATGATTGTTGATTTGTCATCTTTCATTTTGTAATGTCTCTAAATTCATGTTGCAACACAAGCATTGACTCTACAAACATCATTTTTGCACTAGACGACGGTTTTTGATCGCTTGGTTTTTACTCAACGTTTGGCTTCGGTTTTTGAGTTTGGCAATATAGAACATATACCACTAGTGTAATTAACACGACATATTATGAAGGTATAATACAAACCAGCGCTGGCGATAAACGATGGCGAAAGTGCGTCGACAAATGGAAACGTCTTTAGAATCAGCAGGTGGGGTACTTGACTGAGTAGACCACTCAGCAACATCGTCATTGGAAAATCCTCGAACACGAGTAGGCACAGGTAGATTATAATGGTGCTCTGATAAGAAGATATACCATAGCACAAACGTTTATATTGGTACGTACGAATTGGCACCTTTAAGTGGCAGACAAGTTATTTCTACTTCCTTCAACATGTAATGGCATATTTATTACTACTCATGAGTCTTATAATTTAGACATACGGTTTCACTAGTCTTAATTGCAGTTAATTGTCCTTCGTATTGCTGCGAAGTACATGGTACGCGCTGAAGTTACATTTTCTAAATAGCTAAGCCGACGTACCATTATTTGTGAATAATTAGGTATACTTACGAATATCATGTAGCGAATTACTCGGGCTGTGGCAGCTGTGAATTCCTCAACGATTTCAGCTAAATAATATAAGCCCGATGCTGAAAAAGTAGGAATCAAAAACTAGACGTGAAAAAGCGATTAGGTTTAGAAATACAAGGTATTTAAATAGTAGGGTATAGGCTTGAGTGTACGTTTCAGTAGCAATCACTGTATACAGCGTACGGCTCGAAATCACCGCGACTTCGTGGGAAAATGCTGTGTCCAATAGTATATTAACCAAAGATCAAATTATATATAAAAGAAAATAACAGAAACAGGCAGTTTAAGTAAAGGATAGGGTAGATGCACCCAATGTTTAGACATATTGATCTTTTGACCAAGAAGTGTCAAAACATGATCCCGAACAGGGTCCAAAAGACAGCTTAAGACATTTGCACAGATGGCACGGCTATCCATCCGGTTACACGAGATCACAGTAAGGGAAGTATTGGGCATCAATGGGTTTTATCCTTCACGCGTCCCGCTAAAAAAATTATCTACTGCTAATATTTCCTAATTTCGAAGTTCGTAACGTATTTATCTTTCTAACGGCAGACAAGAAGAGTACACTAGAGCAAGTTATTCAAGACGTTCACCTTGACTATATTTTAACTCCAGGGACGACCGACACCGGAATCAACCCATAGTGATAATTTATAACGTCTCTATAACTTATGGTTTCCGAACAAGTGCCTTATGAATAACAGTTGACAGTACTGTACAGTTTCGTTTAATCCCAACTCAGACCTCCAGTAGTTCGCGGTAGTCAAAACAAAAAACATTTAAACTCGTATGTCAGACAGGCACTGGAGTGCTTCAATGTTCGAACGGTAACAGTTATTTCTTTATATGAATTATATTTAACGATACAGAATATTTATTCAAAGAATGAGCGGCTAGAATGTGCGTCCTTTGTGTATTAGAAAATGCACATCCCTAGCGACTTTGTCAAAAGCGCTTTCTGGGCGCTGATCCAAATGCGCTTGATATATTTCGCTCCTAGCATTGTATTTCCCCAAGCCTACTCAATTTTGGTAAGGACTTCACGCATCAGTCTTGCAACTTGTATTTATCCGCCCCGGGTTTTCGCATAATCGCTTCTTCTAAGCTTCCTGCTAGCTGTAACAATGCAATAAGTGGATCTAGAATTGATTGGGACACTTGATGTCACACGGTATACCGACTATAAGGCACAAAATCGGTGCAACCTAGGATTCTCTTTCAATGACAAATAAACTCGGTGGCGCGACAGATAAATACGACTATGTTTGCAGCAACTAATACAGTCCAAAATCCTGCTCTAATTATGTATCTGTAGTTCTGATAACACCTCTATACTGTATATAGTGGTGCTACACTTGTTTGTTGTTTCATTCTTCTAGCCATTGTATTCGAAGGTTGTAGAATGAAAAAGTACAAAGACTATACACGTATACAATGGGCGTTCGGCCGTCCAACCTGCGTCGCATATTGTTGACGACAACTTACCTATGCACAACACGACAAAACATAGTTGAAGCGCTGTGGCAAACCATGACAGAACATAGAGAAACATTTTTTCGTGCCTCCCTCGAACGCGCCTGACATCCAGTGGGAGCCGCCATCTTGCTTAGATGTATACACCGCGTCTGCTCCTTCGCATTGGTATGCGGCGCGTTACCCTTGGTCATATAACCAACTTTGATAAACGCATCAAGAACAATTCAGTAGAATGTATACGATTCTGAACGATCTGCTAGAGGTTTCACCTGAAGGCCTCTTCTCCCTGCCCAGTAGTAATATTGTAGCGAGCGATTTAGTTGACTTTCTGAATAGGTGGCACTCTAATATTCAACCAATACCTAGCCAAAAGTGCACGCGAATGAATTAGCGCGCCAATTTTCAATTACGGTGCTGATTGCGCAATCCGCGGGGGTTGCTTCGAGGGCTTAGTTCTGACGGCCAAGCTCCCGGGTTTCCCTAGTTCGTTATAGATGGAATAAAAGACAAGTGTCTCGACACCCACCTGCTACCATGCATAATAGAGATCTGCTCCAATATCCGACATGCCCCAGCGAATCGCTCGCTGTAAATATCAAAGCGACCGTTGATTAACACCGTGTAGCACCCGAAATTATTAGCAGGCGTTTAGAGGCAGTGAAGTATGGACAGAAAAACGTGCAGAGAGGAAGCGAATTCAAAAATAAGAAAAGTACTCGCTGTTTTCGTATCGGAGTAACTCTTTATAATTACGACATTCTTCATAGTTGCACTATAACCAAACAAGCTTCTAGAAGGGTTTCCAGTTAATGAATGCACATAGCTAAGGTTACCGCATTTAAATGGTTTGCTGAAGAAAGGAACATGTAACATTCCTTGAAAAGTTAACTAGTGGATCATAATGTAATATTGTTTTTAACACACCGGGAAAAACATAGTAATATTTGTCATTATTTCGACAGGCAATTATTGTGCCTAATGATCAATTCAAATATCTGACATTTTTCAGGAAACAAGCCATAAAATACGGTCTATGAGTTGAACACATGTAACTGTAGCCAAGATCTAGCCACAAAACAACAGCTGCTAGCTCAGGTTATTTTTCATGACGAGTAGGAAAAATGCTGGCTTTTCCTAGGCTGTCAACGACCCTTAAAAAATTGCTTGAAGGATGAAAGTTCTTTTACTGAAAATAATTAAGATTTTTTTGATATTAAAATTTTGATGAAGTTTTGCTGTCATTAATTTCTAAATCTTTTATAAAGCCATAAAGTAAGCAAGAATTGTGTCGAAGGTTCGAGAGTTAAAGGTGTTCCGATCGATTTTGCTTAAAATGGAGCACAATTCAGTGTGTCGCAAAAGATTATATAAACCGCAGCAGCAATACCCAATACTAAACACGTCATCTAAAAAGGAGCTAGTTGAATTTTTTGCATCAGATGTCGTTTGTTTACTTTACTTTCAATAAAAGGATCTATTATTATTATTATTATTATTATTATTATTATTATTGTATACACTTGCATTACTGGTGACCACTCTGCACGCCACCGATACAAGTCTGCTACCTGTTTAAGGTTAACAGTGGATTCGTGTCAAAGATCAAGCGGTTCACAGAACCGAATAAATATTTTTTATTGAGCAAATTGTGTGCGAAACAATTTTTTCATGCTCGAAGAACCATTCAATGGCCATTCTTGGCTACATGAGTTACCGAGAATTATTAAGTTATCCAGCAGCAACAGACATCAGTAGATGAACCCAATATAGAAGATCAACTAAAAACTATTATATACAGATTTATCAGTTCTGCTTTTATTCAATTTTACCCTACGTACAAGTTTATGTAAGCTGCAATTATAGGTATGATCCCTAGATGTAAATTTGCTTTCAAACGAAATATACGACAAAATTGAATAATAGCCCAAAAATTTGATAGACTTTCCGACCCTAAACAATTGACGTCGTTTGACACGATCTTTATCGAGACATGGTGTGTGTGCGCGGATTCAGCATTGGCGGTACTAAGTCGAACGTAGCTGCTGTTGTCGTCTGGACACCAGCATTAGTCGCTTGTCCTTGACGTGTATAAACGCTGATTTAAATCGACATCGCCGCCCACGATGGGATGAGTCGAGTTTATATGTAGACATCGCGCGTTCACTCACCTCGCGTCGTCTGCTATCATTTGACATGCAGTATCTCTATGCATTCACGATTTTCCGCGCCCTCCGCTCCTTTCGGTCAATTGCCGTCGTGTGTTGGCCTGTGTTTGGTTGCTGCTTGTGATTTATGCCTCGTCCCCCGGTCGGCCGCCTGGTTCGGTTCGCGGGCCTGCGCCTTCTCCGCCGCTAGCGCCCAAAGTGTGTATGTGTGTGTGTGTGTGTACACACCAGGCAATCGTGGCCACAGCCAACCATCATCAGTAGAGTGTGGTGGCGCAGCAGCCGTAATCGCAGCAGCACCCGCAACACAACGACACCCGGGGAAGCACAAAGGGCCGACCAGCCAGCAGTAACCAACAGACCCACATAGCCGCTGCTGCTGCTGCTCATTCGGGTGGCAGTGGTTAGTACATAGTCGTTTGTCCATTGGGTTTTGGAATCGTCGGGAGCATTGGTGTGGAATAAAGAAGGTTACCCTGGGGGTTCGAGTGAGTTCTCGCGCCAGGCCGAGGCGATCGGCCGAGCAAGCAGCGAGCGTTGCGCTAGTGCGTGCTAGTGTATATCTCTGTCTGTGTGTCTATATGTGTGTGTGTGTGTGTGTATGTGTGTGCGTGCGTGTGTGAGCACCGTAAAGGCGCCAGCCAAGACGGCCAGTGCGCTCTGAGGCTCTCCGCTGGCTGCTGTCTGGTGCACTCGGGCTCTGGGCGGCACACGGAAACACGCACTTACAACGGCGATTCGACACGCAGTGTTTGGTTGTATGCCGTAACCCATGACAAAACCGGGCAAAGCGCTTCTCTCACTGCGTGTCGCTAGTGAAATTATTTTGTGGTGATTTGCTGACAGTCTAGTGGTTGATTTCTTTTGTTGTTCCTTCGGCGGTCAGAGGATCTGGTAGCGCTGGCGAATGCTGGTGTATGTGTGTCTGTGTGTGTGTGTCTGTGTGTGTGTGTGTCAGTACGAGCGAATACACCTCGTGCATCCTACATCTATCAGCTGACCTACGATCGCTATCGACAGTCGACAACTCTCTCAATGTCTAGAACTGGCTAGAGTGAACAACGGTACCGTCCTTTTTCCCGTACTTCTCTAAACGTACTCTTCGCTGCGACGACTGCCTGGGTGGACGGATTGATATTCAGGAATGATACAAATTTAGTATATTTCACAGAAATCGGATACTCCTGGCTCTCGCTTAGCTTGCTCTCACGTTACGTTAACATAGTTACAGTGTTGTCGACCGCCGAACAGGAGGGCCGAGCGCCAGAGCATAAGTCGGTACCAACGTAGAACACACTAAGCTACAAGGAACACCGAGAAGAGTATATCTCGACTGGTTTGCATGTGTGTGTCTGTGGGTGTGTGTGTTCGTCCCCATGGTACAGAACCAGAGCACGACGGCATACAGAATCAGCAGTGTGTTGTGTCACCTGCGGAGCATCGAGGAGGTAGCTGTGTAGGGAAGTTCCGTTGTCCCCATTCGTCGGATCTAGTTAGCCGCCTGCTCCTGTGGATTTATCCTGAATACATTATTTGTGCTGTGCTACAACAGCATCTGTGCTTTCACGATCGATATCGGTCAGTGCCGTTTTACAGTTTCGTCACCCTGCTGTAAACTGTGGTACGAGGAGTGTGAGGCCCCCGTCTTGGGTTACGTGCGTTGGGTCTGTGCAGGTTTTTCTAGCAGTGTTTTCGGGGTCTCGGGCCCATACTCCATCGTTCGCCCATAGCCTGTGGACGTTTCGCGTATCGTGTCAGTCCCGCTTGATTTATGTGCGTTCGTGTGCCATGCGTACGCCTCATTAAGATATTGCTGCGACGATAAAGCTCCAATAGGGCGACTGTTACACCGATTCGTTCAACAGCAACAACAATAAGATCGACAGCAGCAGCAGCAATCGTCCAAACGGAAGGCTGGTACCTAGATAGCGCCAGTAACAGCGGCAACGCCAAGACCGTTCTAGGCCTCACTGCACTTAATAGTGACAACGACAACCAGCAATTGACAAGTATATAAATAGCTAATTGGTTAACACCGAGAGTGAATAAGTTGCCAGGATTGGACCCTCGCTGCTGCATCCAGTGCGCGGTGGTGCCCCGTTTTCCGAATGCCCTCGCGTATCTTCGTGGCAGTGCGCGCGTAGACAGACGTGAACCAGTGACAATTTGCGTGTGTCTGCGTGGCTTACAAATGAGACTGCACTGCGAAAATTAAGGGGACAAATGATGAATATTACGCGACACGGCTAACCATCTATACCCCAGCGAGAAGAAAATCGTAACGAGAGAGAGTGAGAGAGATAAAGTTGCAACAAAGATTGTTGTCCGTCCAGCAAATTTCTTCTTTGACCATCGTTGGAGGACGCGCGTGTAGCGCGTGGATATGCACTGCACACTGTAAGTACAAGTGGAGGCGATTGCGGTCGCTAAATCACGTGGCTGTTACCCGTTATTGGCGCTGCATGGCAAAATCGTAGCCAAAATAAAACAATAAACGACGCCCATTGCTTGTAATTCAGAGTATTCCTACAATTATGATCCACTGTCGGATTTATTCGACACTTCGCGCTGTGGCTATGTGTGATCGGCTTGTGCCCTTGACCATGCACCACTTAAGTGGCACTCAATTATCGATTATGAGACACCCGAAGACGTAACATTTGTAATTAAACTAGCAATAAAAAAATCACTGTGGTTTTTTTATAGCTGGTTCACAATTTTTTTTTTGCCAACTAGTACGCGCTCAGCATGTCAGTGGTAGATTGTCATCGGCATTGTCGAGGATTTGGTCCGACAATGGAACTACAGGTACGACTTTCTGCGGCGCCAGTCTAAACTTTTCACAAGCGTGCACCGATAAGCCGTATGGGCGCATGTCCAGTGTGGATTGATTTACCTCGAACGCGAATATAATCGTTGCGGGCGAGTTGGGAGCGCTAAGCAGAAACAAAAACTGCGATACAAACTCCGTCACATCATATCGCATATTTTGTAAGTGCCTTCAGGCTTGTCACAGAGGAAAGTAGAAAGAAATTCCGACGGTGGTGAACGTGACGCATTTGTAAAATCCACGAACCTTGAGGTAAATCGAATAGAATAGAAGACTTATTCGTGCCCAATAAGAGACACTGGATTCATCGAAAATAACTCTAAAGAAGTTCATGGGAAGATAATAATAAAAACGAAATATGTTTCGGCTCAGTCTAAAAATTCTAATATCATAGCGTTTCCTTACCACAGACTGAAGGACACAATTCAATTGTGCATCAGTATCTAGCCAACTTTGGACCCAGTACAAAACAGATATTTTTGTTGGAGCGTGCGCCATCAGTGGAGGTCTGCTGCTAAATATTTGCACTTTTTCTTGTGCAAAAATCAGCTTATGTCAAGGTCCACTGTATCAAATACGTCACCGTTCTCTGTATGCTTATTTACACGTATACGTATAATGTGACCGGGATTTCTCACCATAGGCCAAGTCTATATATCGTTATAGTTAGTCTTAAGTAGAGCAAACTAATTTATCGAGAAAGAACTTAGCCCATCGACCCAATGGGATGCGTCGTTCAGCCCTCCGCCACGGGCCGGTTCACCGGTAACTGAGGCTTTCCAAAGATCACCACTGGCTGAGTTGCATCACTGTTTACGAAAGCTTTGTTATTGTTTTGAGACACCTCTAGTCTAGCAGAGGATTGTCTTCAATAACAGACCGAAAAAGTTATCTATATATAAAACAAAAGCGAAAAGCAAAAGATATGATGACATTAATGAGCTAGTTTATAGCGCACTGATGTTAGGCAAGCAGCGTTAAGCAAGCAGTCTATACAGCTGACTATGCCATAGACGTCAGACGGCCACCCTCTGATGTAGACTTGTTCGTTATAAGATTATATCGTAAGATTGCAGCGCGGCTCAGGGTGAGCACGTTGATAGAACGAGCAGGCCTTGATTCTACGATGGACTTTGCTATGCGTCTACGCAGACCCATGTCAAGTTACGATTAAATCGAATGATTGTGGTGTGACCGAATTACACTCAGTCGCACTCAGTAACGAACGCACGAGTTCGACAATTGCCATCCGTCACTGTTTAGTTCGAATTGATACGAATAACGAGTCGGCTCAGCCCGTTAATTGTTATGCACTCTAGCCTTACACGGCTAGCTATGTAACTCGAACTTGGCGAACCCTTAGTTACATATATTGCTGGTATCCTTGAGGGCGCATAGAAGACGTATTTTCCTTTTCTACGCAAGTACTATCGAAATAGTAGGATACATGTCTGCATATAGAGCTTTATACGATTTAGATTGTGGTATACGTTTACTTCGTGAATTAGGCTCTGGGGGCAACAATTTTATTGGAAAGTTGGGTATTTTCAGTGGCACCGATGGGACGACCGTTGTACCTTGGCCGTTTATGAATTAAATTTATTAATCAATTCAAGCCAAGTTATTTCGATAGCTTTTTCGAAAGTGCTGGTATATCGAACAGAACAGCGCAAAATGTGTCGGTATAGGAGTAAAAGCAATTCACGCATGATTGAAATGCTAAGTTTATTATGCCATGTTGACATTAAATAACGGGTTAGAACTCAGCAGTAGACAGGGGTTATTTGATCTCACGGGGCAATTCAACGCGCCAGGGCCAAGGGCTCTAGCACTTTTGCGTGGTCTTTGTTATCTGCCACGTACTTAATATGACAAGTATTTCGCAACCTATCACATAAAAAAAGCAAGCTGAAAATGTCGACACAAAAATCTTTGAAGGTTTGGGCTTAATGTGCTCAAAGAGACCCGCTAATCCATGTAGCCCCATCGTATAGAACTTGTTTTTATCACTCAAGCGGCAGAGTGGCTGCTAAATTATCGTTGATAGAAAACCAAACTCGAGTGTTTCCGTACAGGTACAACTTCTCAAGTTTATTGGTTCTTTAGTCATTTTTTTTTATTTATCATATTTTACTACCACACGGTGTTTCCATCATATTTCAGCGCGCCGTACGTCCTCCGGTCAGGTGGCATTAGCCGTTCAAACTATCTGATCTCAATCTGGACTCTTCGTGTTTCGAACAGATTTCGCCGGAGTTGGCTGTCCATAAATCCAGGTAAAGGCATCCGACTGTCTTGGAATATCCATGCGGTAGGGTCCTTTTGATAATTTCTCTACAGTGTTTCATCGGTAGAATGAGTAACATCTGCACATAATGTTGGCTTGTAGACCTACCAATATATGAAGGAACACCGTGGTGGATTTTAAAAGCAGCCGTTAGAAGGCACCCAACAAAGTTAGGGCGATTTAGGCCTGACTGTACGAGTCCAGAACGTTTAACGCGATGTTTCGCCTTTCGCAAATTCCTGACCATAATTAAGGCGATCACGAAAGATAAGGTCGTTAGGTAGGCTCGCTTCAAAACTTCCGACGAGCTCAATGTGGATAGGATTAATGGCGACTCTGCTTTATGCGTATCTGCTTTGCGTGACAATTTTGTTTTCGGTTCTTCTATTAATGATATGCAATTAAAGCAGCGGCTCAATTTTTATCGGACTAGAGGTTGAACAAAGTTAGATGACCAATTAGAAAATCGTCGAAAATACGAAGCATATGGTACGAAGCCATCCGTGTGGAGGTGTTGGCACTTATGTACTCTTCTGAGCTTCTTAGGTCCACGTGTCTACGGTACGATGGTTTGCATTTATCTTGCAACTGAACCTACCTAACACGAAGGCAGTGATTTTCATGCGACTTTCCTCTTACATATTGTTATGCAATGTTTATGTAAAACCACGCGTTTGTAAAAAGTATAAGGTTAAGTCGTTTGTTCAGCGATTCGCCCTCTTGCTAACCTATGGAATGACCTATAACATCCGCTATTTGATTTTGAAGGGGTCTACTTTACTAAGTCATGACATTATCGTAAGTTGTCGTAACCATTAAAACCACAAATGTTGAAGTTGATTTGAAATTATTCTTAGTAGTATAGTTTCACGGTGATGGCGAGGCTCTACCGCTTTATTATCATACCTCCCATATCACATCGTTATCTGTCCTATGTGATATATGTTCTACTTATCATGGCCTCACATAGGACAGCAGGTGAGCATTCCTAAGGCACTTCCGGGACGAACTCGGTGAAAGAAATGGCTAGTGTTTTATGGTTAGTTTGAGACTTAAGACTCACGCCGTGAGCAGCAAATAAAACAGCTCAGCCTTTTCAACAATAAATATATGAACCACGACAGATTAACGCGAACAACAAACAGTAACTGAACACACTAGTGCACTCTGCGTATGTGCTTATATATGTGCTTACGCCTGGATTTGTGTATGTGTGTATTGGTCAGAGGTGGCGTCGGCGTAGTGTCAACCGCCAGCGTCTACTGATTAAGAATCTTCTGTCTCCCAAACGTTGCCTCCAGTGCTTGATGGTTCTTCAGCCGTTGTTGTGGTCGATTGCTGGTGTCGACGTCTCTTCGTCACCTTCAATTCTTTTCCGCTGCCTTCGGCGTCGGCGACGAGCCTTTTGTTTTCTTTTCTGCTAACATCACAAATGGAGATGACTTTCGTAGCGTTTACATAGTCCGTCTTCTGCTGGTAACGTCGATTCGGCACCTCGTTCTGTTTACTACTTCCTACGCGGACACAGCCATGTTACGGCGCTGGAGACCGCGACGGTTAACAGCGTTTTGAATGTTGAACGTTCAACAGTGCCGCATCAGTTGTCGGGGCTTCGACAGCTGTACAATACCAATACACCGCGATGCGAGCCGCAGTCGTGTCGTCATAACACCAGCTCAATGCGACGGAACTTCATGTTCCGCCGTACAGTCTCATTAGGTTTTGCAACGCAGCACCGTCATCATCATCGGTATTTCGACAGCGGCCTGAGTATTGAATAACGGCAGCAGTCCCACCTCCATCTTCCCTGTGCAATTGTTGGTAAAGCGCGATGGCGCTATTGACAAGTACGAGAATGTCTATATAAATAGTGAGTGAAGCCATCACCAGCTGCACCAACGACGAACAACGGAACATTGTTGGCGAGAATTTTCAGTCACGCAGGTGGCTAGCCTGACCTACAATAGTCACTGCGCTGTAAGCTGGAATCACGTGTTGTCCGTATGAACAGTTAAAATGGTCTAATCGTAGTCGATAAGAAGTCAATTCGTTCGAGTATATCGCTATTAAAGAACCGAAGTGGTTCTATGGACACATTGATCCAATTGGTCTTACTGGCCGCCACTTGCTACACTCGAGTGGTGAATTCGTGAGCCAGTTAACATTAGTCTATTCATTGGGTGAGCCATCAAAAAAGCTGAGCAGCGCATATATTAATGTCGGTTGTGAGCTGAAAGCTCATTCAATTTCGAGTGGGATTACAGGTCACTTCGGTGAGTGAATTTTGGTAAGGCTCTCACATCTTGATAAACGGTTGATGTTACTCGTACGCATTATTTGGTCTCTTTCTTTCTATTTTTTTATACTTGCCGGACTGTTGTTCTGCAAACCTTTTTAATTGAATAGACACTAGTATTATTTTTATTCTGGCATTTAAATGTTTGTGGCTTATGATTGGCGCTTTGGGCAAGCTGAATTACAAATATATATATATATATAAGCGACGTTCGGTTCCGGTCATCGATCTAATGAATGCGATTTCAACCTATCGAGTTGGTAACTAAAGCTATTTAGTTTGAGGGCTTGTTTTTGACGACCAGACTTCCGAAGGGTTGCATAAAAAGCGCTTAGTGCAATTTATGTCACATTTTTTGACAAACCCTACAGTGCACCTGCAATAGCTTTCTAATCCTAGTTATCTGAATGTTTTGTCAGCGTTTGAGTAATTCAAGGTCGTAAGGTGTCTATCTGAACCTTAGGGATTGGATGCGTGTTGACAACTAAGGCGTGCGGAGCCTTTCAAAAACAGTGACAACGTGTCGCTATAGAGTGGATTCTTTAAGATTCGTGTACGTCACCACGTTTGCGAATATAATCGCAATTCCTGGTGCGACTGATGTACTTTCATTCGAATGCTATTTCAGAAGCCTACCTAGCTGGTTTGTGGATTTACATTACCGAGAACGCTGAATGAGCAGATTCGTTTTATGAATGTTGTGCACGGCTAATGTGCGCGCACGTTCGTACAATACTAGACATAACTTAAGCTATGTATGTATTCTACAAATGTTCATCTAAACAGTTTCGTCTGACTATTTTGATATACACGATTTTATTGCTAGTCTTTCACTCATGATAGTCAACTGTGAGGATAGACAACTGGTCTAGTTCCAACCAATGCACGGTATTTTTTAGCTTGTCTTGTAATATCGAGAGCCGTTTCATTTCTCCGTTTAATATAATCGTATAATACGCCGATCTTACAACGGGTATACTCCTGTTATACAGTATGCTGTGGGGATATCTCCACCATGGAGGGTCTGCTTCGTACCTCCTCTACGTGATGAATTATGCTTTTGCGTAGCGCTTGTCGACAAGAAGAAAAAAACAGTCGAGGCTAAAGTTGATCGCTATGATGATCGAGACACGGACGAGCTTCAAACCTCGAGGAATAATTACCTAAGAAGTGAATCTTCTATGCGCTGCCAACTTCACTCTCTTCAAATGCTATAATTTGTCGTGGCGGCAAATGAGCACTCCAATTGAATCAGTTTCCGTTGGTGCCCGCGGTTAGTCTATGACGATGATGTTGAGTGAGTCGACACTAGCATTAAATCCTCCGCAGGTGCTGTAAACAGAAAGAAAAATACTGTGAGATTGACATATCCGTTTAGGCGAAATTGGGGAGTGACTTATGACTGCTCTATCGTATATACGAGATTAGGCATAGGAATAATTGACATTCCTACCCATCTGCTATACAAACGCCATGAAACTGTTGATCATTGAGGGCGGATAGAGAGCACACCCAACAGACTATAAATAAATGAATAATAATCTACACTTATTTCTTTGCATGTAACTTATACCATTTTGTTTATTAACAGAAAGTGTAGAAGTTCAACCATCAGTATGCTGATTGTATAATTTTTATGAGGATTAATAATAACGTGGTTACTTGTTCGTTGTATTTGAATGTTAGTCAGAAAACGGATACATTTTTGGTCATTACCAGTAAGCTAGTCCAATATTTCTTTGATAGAACTAACACCTCTTATAGTCAATATCTCTGCAGTGAGTTGTTTGATGAATGAATTATTCCAAATAGCTCCAATTGCCGCCATTGTCTTTCTTATATCATTGTTCTCAGAGCGTTGGTTATTTGCGTATGGTTATTTGCAGTATTTTTTGTCTTTTGAGTTCCACCGTCATCACAGTAAAACAATTTTTTAACAGTTTAGGTCAAAGCACGATAGAATCAATGCGAGATAGTTTATTACTCGGGTGTGTTCTAGGACACTGTTAGTTTTTAGGTCACGTGCCCGAATAGCCAGGTTGAAGGAGAAGATAGACGTTGCTAGAGCAACACAATACGCATGTGGTTCACTCGATACAATGTAAAACACAACTGACAGCCAAAGCCAGTCGACGACTACAGCAGTGCGATCTTAGAATTTTTCTCTAAGCTAAAGCGCGATTTGCGTTGCTTTACTGTTTGGGATGACTGGGCCCAATTCACATGTATTGTGCGACCTACAGGACAAGAACGCGGTCGAGCAAGTTGATAAAACTACTTGTTTCGATGTATTTAGCTTCTAAAGAGTGCACTACAACGAGAAGTTCACTGGAAGGTAAATTCCGCGCTGTTTTTTGTTTTTATCAATGGATCAACTCTATGTTGAGGACCCTACGTGAGATTATTCCTATAAAGGAATACTTCCTTTATGGTTTTCCAATGCATGGAAACTTCATTTAGCTTATCGTGAATTTGGCATTTGGTCCTTAGGTTCCCTCGGCGCACAGGAAGACTATAAATAGTTTAGGAGGTCCTTGTAGGCTTTGTGGAAAGAAATGATTGCTGACGGTCTAGGAAAGGGGCGACTTTGCAGCAACGTCGGAGTGTCATCTAGCCTACAATGCCGATCGTTTGGATAGAAACTAATGGAAAAGTGGCTAAAGGTGAGCGGCATTTGGTGATGACTTCTGAGGTTATCTGAGGTTATCTAACGAGGTTATCGCTTTTCTGATAGAAAGATAAACGTGGGGATAGTAGAGAATCAGGCTAGCTTTAGGCGAGACTGGGCTCACACGAAACAAAACCATCTTTCATAATCTCGATGAAAGGCCGCAAAATTAATGAACATTTTTTCACACTTATCTGTTAACGTAGGATACCGACTTTCCTACTCTTAAAGGCCTCATTTTTAAATATTGGGCGTGTCATGTATATATATATATATATATATATATTAGTTCCGTTTATAGCTATTTATTTTGCATGAGGTATAAAAACAGGTGAGACACAAACGGTGAACAAATGTAGCAAAATCCTGTCTTTCCATCACCTAGACATTGGCAATAGAACTTCTCAAAGAGCACTGCAACCCAACATTTCCTTAACGAAAATATTATCAACAGCTGTTTTCGCTGATAAGTTGTAACTGTCAGGCGCTTGTCCATAAGAACATTTGAAAGGTCCTTGAAAAATTAAGTCGCACACCCCAAAAAGTTCTGGAAGACAATAAAAAAAACTGACTGAATAAATGTCAAACTGTGCAGATAGGCCCCTACACAAGGTGACGAATATAACGCGCGAATTTGAAAAAAAACTGAAAAACACCTTCTAAACAACTCCTGTCGCTTGATGATCTTGACCTTTTTTGCAAATTTAATTTTGCGTTGGATAACTTTTCACGTCAAATTCGACACTCTCCCACCGATTATTGCTTCGAAAGAACACAGTTTGACGAGAATCTAATTTAGGGTGTAAATTGTCTACAAAAATCGACAATAACGCATCACTTCCCAGTTTCATTACATGCCGATGGTGCTCCGTATGTTGTTTAAAACAGGTGAACCGTGAAGCCATTCGATTTGTCTACGGTATGTAATAGATAACTTGCTTTGAACCGAGAGCTGGATATACTAATGAAAAGAGAAAAATTACAACGTAAAAATCCAGCGCGAGTTTGACTTGTGCACGCCATTATAGCATGTTGTGCCGCTTGACTGACCTCCGCGTCCTTATATTCTCTTGATGTTGAACGCCTGTGACGGCCAGAAAGCCTAAAAGGACTTCCATTTTGTGCTCTTATTCGATGTCCCTATGCGGTGACGGTTGTCGTAATCTTATTGTTATCGTAATTTAATTCAAGGGCGTTTAGACAGCCTGCTACCACAGGCAAGCCTTGTAGACATCCGGCTAGTGTTGCTTGTGCTATTATAGACAGAGTTAGCTCTTTCTTCCGCAGATGTAAGCTGCGACCATACTGAAGAATTTTTCGCATAACCTAACCTAATCGTCCTCTGCCGAGTGCCGGGAAAGCTCGCTAATGTGCGATCTGTAGAGCGCGAAGAATTTGCTTGGGTAATCTCCCATCAAACGTTTCCAGGCAGGATAACAGGATAATATAACTAAAAATCACCCGACTATGATCTTACGAAAGAACAGGCTTCAATCGGTGCTAGGATTCTTGCTTTATTTGTATCTGACGGAGGCAAGCGGACCCATCGCTTTGAGTTTTTCGCAGTTCCGTTGAGTTACCCTCAGTGTTTTCTACGGGCGTACATTCGATCGCGTTTTTTGCGGCGTCAACTCGAATGGCTTTGTGTGCAGGGTTGACTAAGGGCACATAGCTGGCTGTGTTAAGGAAATTGAGCTTGCGACATGGTAGTATTATGTTCTGCATCCCTACCACGGTGACACCATCGCGGCTACTTCGCAGAGCCGACTTGTGTGACCGACATTGTTGATCCTGATGGAGGACCTGTCGTCACAACGATTGCCTATTGGGGTTCGAGAATCTGCACTCCCATAAAAATTTTACTCTGGCGGCATTGCAGACGATATTTTTGTCCCCTTCACCCTGCTGATAATAGACAGCTCTCCGTGCCATCTGTCGCTGCGTGATAGGGGAATTGATGAAAGAAAATTCACGAATTCGACTAACAGTTACGACTGATTTGGACACATTAAAAACTTACACAAGTCTGAGATTGTACCAGGCGGATCGAATCATTACGGGAGATCCTTAACATATGCTTTTGAACTTGTGCCCTATGGCGGTGTTAGAACAATGGGTTATATCGATTGCGTCAGCCTGTCTAGAGGTTTTATCTCGAGAAAAACTTGTACATGTTGTTTCCCCTTGACTCGAGAGCAGCAGTGAAGATGTAGCGATTTGTCTGTGCGTACGAGGTGTGCTATACAGCAACAAATTGAAGACGTGGATGGCGATGTCGTTAGCCTGCACAAATGTCTGTCACGATCTTGGCACCATCGCCCTGAACTGAACTACAAGTACAGATAGTAAACAAATTTAGCCGTTGGAAAGAAGGTTGAGTGTTTAATAATGAGTAGACACGTTTAGCATGACGTTATCCTTATTTAACGCATATTCGTTCTTCGCCAATAATTTAATGGTCAGTCTCAGCTCTTTCGAGACAAATGAAACCAACCTGAAAAACGGCCTACGTAGCAGACCAAAACGCTAAAGCTTAATCAACGCCAACAACATCCTTTGTTGTTCTGTTTTCGCCATTGGGCTCGTGTGGCAAAATTAATTTGGTATACTTATTTTAAACGTCGACGCCTCTTATGCGAATGCCTGAATTTGCGTATCACGGCTGATCGAATGCACAATACGCATCTGAATACCCGTTTAGACCAGTACTAGAACTCAGTATAACTCGTTTTATGTACGGGCCACTTTGCTGGTGTGAGCGGCGCCACAAATTTGCGTCAAGCAAGAAGGTTTATTTGAAAAAATCGTGCTGCTGAATCTATTTTCAATGTATTGCGAGCTTACGTTCGCATGACGTAACAAGACGTCCACAGACATTTTTCGTTTTAAATCCTGTGAACGCCTGACAGCTAGCATAAATGCTGTGATGATAGTGAATGCATCGTATATTGCTTTGATGTTCGTAGCCAATGCTCAAGTTGATACTATTCACAACAACAACAACGATAATAACAATAATAATAATAGTAATTGCGTGTGCATCCGTACAAAAAGTATGCATTTCTGAAAAAATAACGTCTAAGCTGAAGCCAAAGAGAACAAAAGTCCTAACATGTTCAATTAATCTTAAATAACTTGAGTTTGAGCAGGGCGATATGTACGTTATCGCACAATTATGCACGTCGCATATCAACATTTCCTGCAAGTGTGCCGCACGAGTAAGCTTTATTCTTACGCCTAGGTGCGAAAAAGACGAAAATAAATTTTAGTTAGGAAAAGCATCTGTCAATCATATTACACAATGCCTTTTATTCAACCTTATCTTGGCTGATTTTATCCAGAAAACTTTGGTCAAGGGGGTCATATAGGTTTACATGTCAGTTTTGTGACGGATTTTGTTGCAGCGAAGCTATTTCATTCTCCCCTCGATTAGAAGGTCATTAGAAGAAACAGTAAATCCGCATTCAAACGTATACGCTAATTACTGCTATTGATTTCGTGAACCATGTCGCCTTTGAGCTGTTCGAATATAACAACCACATATCGAATCCGTTAGCTCTTAGTCGTTTATACTATCTTATATGGAAGTGATTTTTCTTGGGTCTTCTTCTAAGCAGCGTTCAATACCATTCCTTCGCAGCATCTTTTACCCGTAGACATTTCACTGTTTGTTGGCAAAGATTTTCAAGAGACCAACAACTCTTTGTTGTCGGTCACTCGGACGGTAAATTGGCGAGCACAACTGAAGCTGCTCTTGCGGAAGGTCGCCTTGTTTGGCCACTGTTGCGCAGAAACGTTTCCCGAAGCGAAGGGTACTTGTGTAGAAGTCAGCTGGCAGACTGGCGCCAATCTTGGCCTGTCATCTGTTGGCTGTTGTCGGTTGTCTCAGGGAAACTGACTCAGCTGTTCGGTGTTTGCATTTCATCCTAGTGGCGGTCGAATGCTTGAGTCGTGTGTGTGCGCCAAGAGTGCCTATCGCCACCGGGGTGTCGACAACATTTGCGATGGCACGACACAAGCAAGCAGAGACAGCCTCTGGTTGTGGCTAGTTAGAACTACGGAGTGCTATGTGCCCTGACGTAGTATGACACTACTTCTTTTGGGCTTCCTTTCGCCCCCTTGTGTACGCGCAGAAACATGCGACACATGCACATACAATCACATCTAACGAGAGTTGTGTCGTTATAAAGAGAGTCAAAAGCTGACCTTGTGTCACATTCTGACCACATAGAGATCGTATGTCGTTTTCTTTCCTGAACTTGATACGCGGAGGAAATCAGTGTATACATTATTCTGTAACCAATGGGCACGGTTTCTTCCGTAGACATTCTTAACGTTCAACAAGCTTTGCATTGATGTTGCTGACAAGGCGGTCCTTTTAGCTAAAATGATATCGAGCTGGAAACAGTGGCACTAGAGGATTGCGCGGATATTGGAGAAACGTTTCGGAGGAAATACTGTTTAGCGTTGGATTGTCTCATATTTACTACGGCATTGCCTTATCAACACCCAGCAAACACGACGCTTTATATATATATATATATATATATATATATATATATAT
>MNPL01000195.1:0-50353 GCA_002081605.1 Tropilaelaps mercedesae
TATATATATATATATATATATATATATATATATACATATATACATTTTCTTTCTTTTTTCCGTGTTATTCCAGGTTATATTTCTTAGTTTGATAGCGCTGAACTAAAGCCGCTCTATCCCCTAGAGGCAGTAAACGTTTACGAATATACCCTTAGGCCTATTTTTATTCTTTTTTATTTTTATGAATTACGTCTACTTTTAGATCACATCATACGCCCAACTAGATCACACAAACGCACTTAATTACATTATATATTTGTGTGTCACGAAGATCGATTAATACTGAGTGAACCAAGATTGTCTTGAGATGTTTGAAGATATAATTCCCTAATAGAAGCGTTACATACCAACGCCGTTAAATGAAAACCAATCCGGTGAAAACATGAACATCAGGTGAAACTCCCATTATTACATTGCTTTGGTTCACGCAGTTTGGGTAATTTTAATTGGAAATAACAAATTTGGATAAATATATTTGGATATTGCTTGTTTATCGTTGTTTATTGTAGTTTACCCACTGCACCCACTCAAAATAAGTTAAAATGCTTGTAAAACGCCCTTAAAGGTCAGTTCTCGGTTTCCTCTTCTATATTATTTACATCAGCTTGGTACTAAAACCAACATAAGGATCTAGTACAAAAACAGGTACATATGTGGATGATACCATTTTTTTTCTAAATTCACAAGCGTTATTCGGAACTGCCCATAGACATTTTTATTGAGCACAAGGATTTCTAAATATAATTTGTTCGCTCGATCTAAACATGCTATCAACAAAACTTATGTGTCTCCTGTTCAAAACTGCAAAATGTAAAATCAATATTCGTAATGAAAGCATATAAATTAACCAGATGTCCATATTATTATACGACGAAACAGAATCCTTCGGTGTTATTATCTCCGCCGATAATTACTATGAAGGCCCATTACAGACTTGTGTTTAAGAAACTTTGTGCGGTGATTCACTACCCACTAAGCTTAGGAAGATCGACTACAGCGAGATATTCTTGCTGGTCGTGTACAGATCCCTATCGGCGGTAATCCCATTCATCTCCAAAGCTATTTCCAATTAGGGCTTCACATCTGATAATGTCATACGGGAGTTCCAACGATTCATAACAAAGCTTTTAGAACGATCGAATTCTTTTTAGCAATAGATCGTTCCGGTTAATATTCAAATAAAAAACATCCTAGTGTCGAGGATTCTACATGTTTTTAGAATAAATGCTTGACACAGTATGCACAGGAATTTGGGTACAGTTTTCACTTTACTCGTTTAATCTTATTGCATATCTACAGTATCAGTTCAGCTTTTCGCTGAAAATGGCAATGAACATCTAGAATTCATTATCAATCACTTTAAGAACTCGTACTTCTATTACTCTTTCTAGAAATAACGTAATACAATATTTTTAAACTGCTGATGAATTTAGTTTTATTTTAATATACGTTGTAACAATTCGTACCTATATGACACACCCGCTACGCGTACTTCATGAGTGCTTGTCGATTACAGATCTACGGTGGCTGAGCCCCGTTCCATGCTGTTAACGATTTGAAGTTTCATGAATAACAAATCGTTGCAAGGTTGATTAAAAGTTGTACATTGTAGCATAATTATTGTGAAGGTCTGCATGGTTTACGCTATATAGAGCTTACCTTTCTACATAGAGAATTTTGTTCGACCACCCTTTGTCAACAAAGCGAATACAAAATGTATAGACGCGTGCTATTTAAGAGTCAGTTATAGTCTGCTAGCCTCACTATGTATGCTATTTTAAATACCATTACCGTTTAGCTCACCTTAAACTTTAGCTCAGACAGATCACGTCGAAACGGCTGACGGTATTCCGGGTACTATTGCCCTCCAGTTCGCCGAAGAACATCATCATTTTCGCTCAAATTCAGTGTTATTCCACGAGAGTTCATTAAGTACACAAGTTTGGCATACCATAAGCGTTCCAACTCCCTCCAAACTCATTTTGCGAATTTACTCTAAAAGCTTAAAAATGCAAGAAACATGCATATTGCTTTAGTGTTTCGAGAGATTATTAAACCTTGTGTTTTTTACCATTCATTATTATCAGATGTATAACTACGCCACTAATCAAAAGGAAAAACAGTTATCTGCTCAGGCTGTGGAATTACCAGAATGTGTTCTTAATGATGACAAGATTTTTTGCATGAACTTCATTTAGAAAGGCGTCTAAGGGTAGTTTCTACACTTTTTTTCTTCTACACTCCTTCTACACTTTATTTCGTTTATTATCATTTCGTTTAACAGACGCGTAAAATCGGTAAGTATACTTTAGACATTTGGCTAAATATAATCGCCGAGGTAAATTAGAAAATCTCACCTTGATGCAAAGAATGTGTCATAGAAGAGCATTGCGGGTTTTACAGCGGTTGGTCAATGACAAACTCATGCCAGCCCGACGAGTGATAGAGGTAGCTTTCTGTACTAAAATAAATCTACTACAGACAATCCTTGTTGATATTGAAGCTCAGGGGTTGACGCCGATGAAAAGAGTTCCAACGCACGCTTTAGAAAGATTCCGTGGGTTTAATGCCATCCTTATATTCGTTCCAAAACTCATCACAACTCCGTATTTCTTCTACGTTTTCTTAATTTATATATTTTATTAGTCGAGGAGATCATAATCAGTAACTGACAAGTCTGACGTGACCTAAATTCCCAACGTATTCGTCATCCACTGACTGACAATGTAGGCGGGCATGTAATCCAGAAAACGTCTTCGCTTGTACAGTTTGGTGTTGGAGAGAGAAGACTTCGACGACAAGTATGACTGGCTAACGATTTCAAGTGCTCTCATGGCCTGTTTACTTAGGTGTTGTGTGCCTTCTTTGTGGATGGTCGATGTATGTGTGTGTGCTCGTACTGTACGTTGTTGTGTGTTTGCTTCGTAGATACCAGCGTGCGTATCTGCTTGCTTCCATCGTCCGTAATTTATGAAGCAGTGTTATTATTTAGAAAGTATACGCAGCACCAACATTTGGTACGAAAGCGGTGGCAGCCTTGGCAGAAACGCGTTCCACGGTCTGTGCGAGCGTATGTGGCAGAATCTAGTCCTATTTCTTCAGAGAAAGTCTATGTCCGTAAGTGCATGGGTGCTATAGCCACATGGCAGTTGTGGATGTGCCTGTGACGGTGGTGGTAGAACGTATCCTGTGCAGGCCGTGCCCTTCTCTCGTGCCACCATCGACTCTTCCACAGAGAGAGGGAAGACCGACCACAGCATACGGGGGGTCAGAACCTCGGCGACTGAAGTGCTTGCTGAATCCATTTTTCTTGGTTTAATGGCGTGCAATACTTGACAAGTTGAGGGAGCTAAAACACTACGGCGAAGTAGGGAGAGAACGATAAAGGGAGAGATAAGAGAGAGTTAGATACGGAGACAGAATAGAGGATAGCGAATTATGCTGGCCTTGAGTTAAAAATGGGGCGAGTAACGCTAAAAGCACTCTTAAGACATTGGATCGATGGTTGGATCGTGATTGGCCACACCGCACCGCATCTGAACCGATGAGGTCGGTTCGAATAGCGGCAATATACAACTGACCAATGAATGCAAAAACAATGAGAACGAGTAAAGCATGGAAAATACTTTACATATATTGTTTACCATCGTAAATTATAAAATAGCAAATTGCATGCGTAGGCGAAAATTTCTTACGACTTATGGGCGGTATAAAGGCGTAGGCCTTGATAATTATTTTGCCTTACGATGGTTTACTTTTACTGTATATCTTCAATTAGCGAGTAAGACTGAAAGCTTGACTGGAAACAAATAATCACATTTAAATACTGCGTATCTAAATATCAAAGTATTTCAGTGCAAAAATCTAGGTAGATGTTCAACAAAGACATATTTACTACAGGGTTTTATAGAATTATTGGAATCTTCGTTGGGTTGTTTTCCCAAGCTATATGAACAAAAACTTCAATTAACCTTCAATTGTATTTGATAAGACACGGTAGAGCGTGCATCAATACTTTAAAAGCGTCTTTGGGTAAGGGAGTGGGAGAAAAACAGAACGATAGAAATGGCGAACTTTGATCGTATATATCTATGCTGTTTGAGTTTATGCCAAACTTGTCTGAGTCTTCTTCTAATTAGACAATGTAATGGAATAAACATTTCTACAACATCCCTCGTGCGCCACTGCAACCAGAAAGTACTTGGTGCGGAGACTCCCAAACTCGCTAAAGCTCCCATGTCCCCATCCTTTCAAGGTTTGGAACGGTAATGACACTGCTTTGAGACTATGACAGGGGATACACGCCAGACCTCCAGCAGCCGCCAACTGTGGCTACTTGCTCTTCGAGGGCTTTTAGGTGGATCGGGCAACAGGGTTCCCGGCGCAACGTCCGGCCTATCAATGCGTGAGGCATTTGTCCTCGCTCGCCTTACAAGATGCCATTTTGTGGTCTTCCTTGCCACAGTTGAAGCACACTTTTTCCAGTGACTTCGCGGCTGCACATTTTCGGGCAATAAGCCTTAGCCCCTGGCAGCAGAAGCAGTGAGCTATCTCCAGCCACTCTGTGCAGCACACGCCTTAGTTCCTCTTCGTATTTATCGATGCTACCAATTTCTTGGGGGCAACCGGGTATAATCGGATAATAGCCAACTATGCCCCCCTTGCTAGACGGCGTTTGCCAGCGTTAAGAGGGGTGCCCAAGGACGAGCCCAGCTGAGCCCCGACCGTCTTTTCGATATCCTGTTTGTCCGCTCTAAATCGATTCCCCACACTGCGATAACCGACGTCGTAGCCACCACGGCTTTATGAATGACCGTACGACCCCCTCCCGGACTTTCTTAGACAGGACTTCAACGGCTCCGCTGACTGCGTCCGCTATTTAAAGCACCACCTCTCCTTCCTTCCCTGTGACTCGGGTCTCGGAGCCCGCCTGTAGCACATTCGTCTCCAGGTCCCGCATCGTATCCGCGAAGGACTTACTATCCGTTGTTTCGGTCTTGATGGTCGATCGAGTAGTGCCCTGGGAGCTCTGACCCAAGTTCTACACGCGCAGGTCGGCCCCTAAATCCTGCATCCTCCATCAGGCCTCAACAACGTAGTCCATTACGGGATTCCGCTTGCCCGTGGTGATATGTACGAGAGGCGTGTCAGTATTTCCCATCAATCCTCTCGTCTTTTCCAAGACCTTAATCACGAGGGCGATTTGTCCTTTGTGATCAGCCTCCTCAGCCATGAGCCCCACCATCAAGATTCTAACTGTTCTGGGGGATGGGGGAGTATGCCCGTCAATCTCGACGTCCAAATGATTGCGCAGAGCTGCGACCGATTCCGCGTGCATACTGTCAACCACTTTTTTAGGAAGCTCACTTGCTTCATCAGGACCCCACCTGGGTTTGCACTAACTTCTCAGGTTTCCTCATCTTCGTACACGGCAGATCGGTATGCCCTCTCAAGACCGTCTATTACGTTCCTGGCCCTATAAGCTCTCCTGTGTATTCTTTAAATGACTTCAACCCCCCGTTAAGGAGCACCAGAGCATTTCGTTTCCAGTCGCTATCCTAATGAGTTCGCCCGCCATTTTGAACAGGTCGTTCAAGCCCTCCCTGATCTCTTCCTGCTTGCCCACCAGCTTCTGGAGCTTTCGCTTACACTTCGGTCTTGCTTGCCAGACCTGCCTCTCTGGCTTCTTCTACGGCTACCTTCAGCCAGGAGTACTGCGCCTGACAGTGGTGCTTTAGCAGTGCACTCTCCGGTTTGTAATGAGATCTCATCTAGGCGCCATCCGGCATCATAGCATCTTCGAGATCAATGGGTCCCCCGACCGACCACCCTTTCGGGGCACTCTGCTGCACCTATAAGCTTCGTGTTATTATTGCAAGAGCGGGACCTACGGGCAGGCCACTTGGCCTTCCCTAGAGTGGATGATAGAGCAGCCAAGGCACTGGCGAAGCTGCTTCGGGTCTCTGTACTACCCACCGGCCTGGCATACCTTCAGGTATAAAACTGTATATTCATCGGAGCTTTGAGGCCTAGCAGCCCGTCGTCAGTGCTGTCCGAATGTTTGCACCGCACCTACGACCACATAGGTTGGGTCTTTGCCGAAACACACGGTAGTGAGTAGTTTACTGGGGAACGCAGCCCTGTATAGTTTGCAAAGGAACTGGACTTAACTGACACCCGTGTCCGTGGCCTGTCACGAGGAGGCGCGCTAAAAATCTACTAGCTTCATACAAAACGCAGAACTCGCAATGTTTGGTACTAGAAGGCGAAAGGTCTAGGTACGATGTAAACACACCGTAATCGTGGTCCAGGCGGAGGCTCATCGTCCAAAAATCAGCGAAAATCACCTCTTGTAAAAATATTACGCGCTGAATGATAATCAATCGAGATAGACGTCCTCAGTTAGCTAAAAAGTATATTGCATTTTGAGTGAAATTGTTTCAGGGGCAGGCGTGTGTTCTTATGCAGCAAACCGGGAAGGACGTCGTTTAACGACGTGTTTAAGGAAGGCTTTCTCATGGCAAATAAAGTCTCTTTACATGTCCCTGGATGTTTTGAAATCTTGAATGTCTACTGTGTAGACCGTAGACCTTTTGTTTTGAAAAAGACAGCGTACCCGTTTTGATAAGCCGAGTTGTGCAAGTGTAGCTGTCTGTTCTTATAATCTTGTTTCAGAATAAACACTTCTAGTCGCTTAACAAACTAGACTTGAGTCTATTGGACTGCCACGAATGGAGTGTTATGGAGTAAGGGCTCCACAGGTTTCAACATTTACTGGCGCTCTTTCTGTTAAGGTCGTGCTCAGAAGTAAAAATAGGGCAACAACGGTGTATGATCTGTAGTAAACCGCGATGGAATTAAGCAAAGGTTATCATGTATAAATCGCGTGCAGAAACGTCACTGTTAACACTTGCAAATGACTTCATCAACAAAAAAGAATGCCTGTCTATTACGACGCTTTTCTCCGATTTTAAAAAAATTGTTATGACGGACTTCAGTAAGCTAAACTTAAAGCAGTTCGAATAGTTTTCATTTTATTTTTATTATGTAATGCGTTCTTATTTGAGTTGAAAAAGGTTGTTGATCTTAAGAGACCAAAATAATAGATATATAAATATATATACATATATATATTGAGCTCTCAAGCTGAATTATAGCACGCTCAATAAGCTTCATTCAATATTTTGTAGAATTAATATTGATTTATGTATATATGCCAGAACGGTCGGTGGGTTGCTTGCCCCTTGGGCGAAGTCCCACACGTTGAGTTGTCAATCCTCTGGGATAGCCATTCACGCGTAAATGTTTCATTTTAACAAAAAAGTACTTTATGCTTTTAACGATACGTAAAATAGCCTGGGAGTACGATATATGAATGCATTTTCTGTACACATAGACCACCCATTCGACTACCAGACTAAAAGTCTTCCCCGGTAAACCAAACCGTACGGATCTGTGAAGCTCTAAGTGACGTGCGAAGATAAACAGCTCATGAAGCTTTCGTAAATTTGACCGTTAAAAAAATTGTAGAACAAATTGTAACATCTTTCGAGCTCACAGTATCTGAATAGGATTATGGCGACAAAAGAAACCTTGGAGAGACAACGACGACAAAATTTTACAGACCGACAAAATCGGCAACCCTGCGTAATTCAATGCAAAATAAAGAGACTTGTCTCACCCGTCTAAAGGGCCCGTTATCTGCTACAACAATATATATGGTTGTGGTATATTCAACGACTTGTTGTTCTTAGCGCCATATATTGCCTGCCTGGTGTTCGATGCTTTTTACAACACTCCTGGCAGGAGAGAGGGGGTGATTTTTAGTGGGTTAGAGGCCGTTTTTATCCACGGTCAGCCCCACACTGAATCGGTTTCCACTTAAAATGTTGTAATATACCGGTCTGCGGTGTCCGTGCGTCTGAAGAAGATTTTCCCCCTTATTAAAAAAAATAGACCAAAGATTCCTAGAAAACCTAATCCTTATTTAATATGTTTGATAAGGTTTACAAAGCGTAGTAAAAAAGGTGTTTAAGAAATTTTAAACATTTTTAAACATTTAAAAAATACAGAAAAAACTTGTTTTTTTTATTTCAAATGAGAAGTAGTTACGATTTTTTGGTGAATTGCCCGTTGGTCACTTTTGGCCACGAAGGTGGACGAAATTTAGAAAGGGGATTGCCATCAGCTGTGTTGGACGATACGAGAGGTCTTTTACGACCTGCGGATTTCTCGCAACTGTATCCTAGCTGCACATCACCGCCAGCACACAATTCGATGCTCGAAGGGGATTCTTCGTCGGCGGACAGCTTCTCTACTGGTATGGGTTTTTGTGTAGCAACATCGCAAGTGCCAACAGTTAGAACAGAATCAGAAAAACAACGCAATGCACTATTTAATGCGAAATAGCTTTGTGGCATGTATATCACAGATTTTATAGCAATATTTTGAAATTTAATAGATTGCACACCTTGACCTGTGAGACAACTGGTTCAATAGTGGACAATATAAGTGAAAAATTAGATGTCTCAAGCAAGTAATCTATCTGCAAAATCATCGTCTGGCAATATTATAAACAGTATCAGTATAGCTAGCCAGCAAATGCAATAAAAACAATATAAGTATTATTTAGACATAATACTTGATACCTTGAGTGAAGTGTATATAATTTTTGCTGCCACAACAAGTAATATACAGCATACATATAAAAAATAAAGGGTGACATTCGATTCAACATTTCTTATCAAGGTTTCGATTTCGCAGCCGCCGTCTACTCGTAGGAAACAAACGTTTGCATGCGAAACTGCTCCGCAGGTGTCTTTAGATTTCTTGAAGAGTAGATCAATGTGGGGTCTGAAAATAAATCCTGAACGAAATCCGTGTGTAAGGTCAAGCTGGAAACTGACAACTTGTATTGTATTCAGAAACTTGCTAGGGCTTCTTTCATTAAATGTGCCTAAATAACAAAACCAAATTTAATTTCATTTTATGTGAGAAGTGCTCATATCTATACAAACTCAGATATCTACTAATAATATTTTCCACAGTGGTTAGAATGCAGCTGGAATTGCCTTACATAAAAGGTGTCTTCGCACGCGTAATGAATTAAAGCACGGAATTCAGGGAAAAGCGGGCACAAAGTGGACAGTGAATTACACATGGCCCTCAAAACGGTGACGAAAATGATTCACGTATTTTGGGCAGCGTAGCAACTCTGCCTAATTGTACAGCGCGAAATCTACACCACCATATGTGAGCGCTTTACTGATTGGGTGGCCGAATCGAGCAAAACCTGTAAATCCGAACAAAAAAAAAACATGACGAATCCTGCAGATGCATCGCTGCCCAATTTAATAATTTAATTAAAGTAATTTAAGTAAAGTCATGTAGCTGGCGAAAATGTAGACAACCCCGGCAAAAATTAGGCTAGCTTCGCAAGGGCACCGCCCGGACAACGGTGGCCATGTAGATTATTGAAGCAAGCCAATCCGGTGTTCACGAACAACTATTCGTGATAAAAGTACGTTATATGTTTACAAGACGATTGTATGATGTGATGCCAACGATGGCTAGCCAGGGTGAGCGCTCAAAGTTGACAAATTGAAAACAGCTCCCTACTTTGCCTTCTTCTGTAACATCTAAAAAGGACCAATTCGAAGCACTACATAACTCAAGTAAGGAAGCCATTGGACTTAGAAGTTCAGTTTATTGATAGGCACCCAATGAATTTCATCTTACCTCTACTACTCTGTTCGCGAAAATATGAAATGCTTCTACTTCAATTCTCGGTTTTTAATGAAGGGATCTGCGATTAAAGTGATGTCCTCAATGGCTCTGGTTCATAGTATTGTATCATAGTAGCGCGTTGTTGAAGCATGGATAAATGGTGGCGTCTGTACAGACGCCTTTCTATCCGACATCAAACTACATAACGTGTTCAGAAAGGAGGAAGTGAGCCAGGGGAGGTCTTGAACTCGCTCTATTCAAAGGTCCGTGAGTTCCTCACTGGTAGCAAGTAAAAGCGATAATTCCATAGTTGTGTGCGTAGACATTGTGACAGAGTGGACAGGATAGAATTATATGTGCATACCCGCCAGGAATTAAAAAAAGCGCTGAGGGACTCTTGAAATGTTTCTGTTGTTATTTTAGGGAATTCTAACTGCCCACCTCTGTTATGGGGCCACGAAGGTGGGGTCAGCCTTGGCCAATTAGGCTTACCCGGAGAAAGACTTTTTTATAAAGACTTTTTTTTATTTGAATAATCTAAATCAGGTTGTAGACGAAACGACATGGCAGGATAGTGGCATCATACTCGACTTAGCGTTGTATTCGAATGAATTCGGAGACGTGCTAATTATACCAAGCTTATAAAAATTAGATTATCTAGGAATAATGCTGCAATATTCAAATTCTCATACCGAACGAAAAAGTTGCACTGACTGTATGTTTCTAAGCTGATCATGAAGGAATCGAGCTTAGCTCAGCGAAACCAACTGAGGGCACTAGTTTTGGTGCCTTCAGTTAGGAATCGAGAATACCGCGCCTCTTCATTCGCAAGTGTGTCTTGTGTTTCGGGTGCAAAAATCCGAAATAAAAATGTAGGATGGATGGTGCTAATCTTGCTCAAATGGAGGTGGTGAAAGAAGATACAGAATGGATGGTGCTAATCTTGCTAAAATGGAAGTGGTAAAAGATCCGGGATTAGATTCTTGACTTGATTCGTGACCCCAGTATGTCGAATTAGTACACCAAGGTATACCAGAATTTGTTGTTCCGTTCTCAAATAAAGTTAAGATCACCGCCTGTGTACCTAAAACTATATAGGTCTCATGGTGTATTCATGGGACTCTTATATAGTCGTGTATTCTGGAATTCGATAAGGAAGGCAATTTGGAATTGAGGAGAGGCGGTATAAGTTTCTGGGTAAAGTACTTGATAAAATCATGAAATATTTGACACATTGGTCACGACGACACTTACTATTAATTAATACTAATAATCACCATATTCAGGAATTTCAATATCAAAACTTCCGCTCCGTTCGCTATCAGTGCTACGCATTTACAATAATTTTGTACAATTTGTACTTGAACGTACAAAACGTGAGCATGGGTTAGACTTTGTAAAGCGTGATGAAATTGAATTATAGAATATATGTAATATCTGCAGTTAGAATCACATCTTTTAGTGCTAGTCTCCCTTCCCCGTTTTTGAAAGTATAGATTCGTAAGCTTACGAGTTAAATATCACCGAAGGTTTATGGATAGGTTTGAATTAATTATGGATAGGTATTAATTGATAACTATCACCAGCTCCACTTAGATAGTTATTAAAACAATCGAGTTACTTTAATAGTTATTGCCATGGTATTCTTGTGCAATATGATTCGGTCCGTTCTTATTAGTGCCGATATACCGTGCCTTGGAAAAATTTAACGATAATAAAACTAGTGACTGATACTACTATTGCAAATATTGCGAAGGAAACTATATTTTTCATTTATTTGATCACGCAAACAGCTTGTATGCATGCGATTTAGATCCATTTTACTTTTCATCAACTTCACTTACTTTTATAGCTCCTTTGTTCATTCGGACGCGGCGTCTCCGCGCTTCTCATCGCAGTTTTCTACTTACGCAGGAAGAGTAGCTCTTGATACAGACATGCATCGTACATGCACACACGTACTGTATAACAAGCTGTGCACAACGTGTATTTTTTATAGACCATTCCCAATTCTGAATTTTTTCTAACATATGAATGCGTCTGGGCGGTTTCCCAGGTGTGAAATATCGTTCGATTGATTCCTAAAAATATCTGCATATATATAAAATCGTATCGCAGTTTATTAACTAAACGACAACTTTATTCATATACGACTTTATTGAGATTCAACTGGACCTCAGAAGAAAATGTTTAGTTAATGTTTTAGTGTGTTTTAAACGTGTCAATGTAAAAGTGTATTAAGTGCATAAAGGTCCACCAAATTAATAATTTTTATTCCATTATTTTTTTGTCATCTTGTATATTATATATGGATGTGTTATTGTTTCAGTTTCTTAATCGCAAAATAGAAATATGTAATGCGGATAATTTAGTCTCTAATATAACTTTTTTTTACTCTCTATTAACCTTAAAAATTAGGAAAATTAAGGATTACATGCTCAGGTTAATAGGTACAGATGGCCAGGTCGTAGTTTGTAGCTCATCATTCTTCACTGTTTTCTACGACATTATACATCCATTGCCAAGAAAAATACAGTCCATCGTACTGTACTAAGCTATCGTTAATACTTTATGAAACGTAATCTATTCAATAGTACTCCAATAGTAGAAAAAAAATTTAATTTTTCCTTAATGTGTACGCTTTCTTTTGCCTCTAATTATTATATTTTCGCTTTTAAAATTAAGCCACCCATAAACCCTCTCAATATGTTTTCATTTTCAGACTTTACAGTAGAAGGGCCGTTAATCGCTAAGTGACGAATGACCTCTTCAATGGTATGGTACATTGTGTCCGACACGTATGTGTTCAAATGTACGAATACTTCTATACATAATCGCCCGTTAGCTAGAGGGCTAATTGTTTAGCGGGTGTTTTAAAGATCTTGCCCTCCAGATTCCCGAACTTCTTTTTGTCTTTAGGCGGATGCGGTAGAGGTATGCGAATCCAGATCATTGAAATAACGTTTGTTTGCTGCAGAGAGGGGCGTTGCATTCCAACAACGCATGTTCAGCGGTTTCCGACTCCATATAATACTATATACAGGGCTCTAGAATGTCAGGTTAACATATGACCGAAATCGAAGGCATTGACCGTTATCACATTAAAACAACTACACATTTTTCGTCAAAATCTGCAGTTGTGGCTGTAGGGCAATAATGGTTCCATTTTCGTTCCTACTCGTTGGTGTGGCAGTGTTAGCATATATAATCTCCTCTGACTCTGTTGTGGGCATAAGCAACTCAGGCAGCATTTTCGTAGTTTCATAGCTTGACTGCGCTATTCGCACTCACATATTGCAGAAGCCTGGGACATAACGGCTAATACAAAAAACTAATAAAATTTTTCACTTTAATCGTTTGTGGCGCATCATTTCCCTGTCGTATTTCTTAATAGATTTGCACTACCAAATTACGCTATTCGAATTTATTATTGCTGCTGGCGAGGCTAGCGAAGAATAGCACAGACTTCCTACGGTCTTTTATATGCATTGAGTATTCCATAATAGAAGGTGATTCCCAGGCGTTTGCTTTGAATAATTTTTATATGTAAAACGAGAGCTTGAAAAATATAAGGAGAACACCATGAATATTCCAGATATTCACTTCCTCTTTAGATGCATCTCTTAAGACATGAATATCGGTTCGCTGAGCTCAGGACCCAGAAAGAATTTAAATTACCGACATCTAATTATGATCTTTGGTTCACGGAGCATGTTCACATATTATCGTCTCGTGCAGTCTATACGTGTGTATAAGTGTTTACCAATTCAACCGGACATATTCTCCACCTATTGTATTTTGCAGCTGCACGTTCATTCATTTAACTCTCATATTGCCTGCTACTGTATAATATTATTCGTCTGCTTAACAGCTTGCAATAAGTAACAAGAGACGGACGCATGAAAAATTAGGAACACAGAAAAACGTGAAGGTTTGGAAAGTTATCCATGTAGCGATGCCCGGGAAAAACACCATTGGAGTGGTTACTTTTTTTATACAAGGAAAATTAACCAATCATTATCAATCCAGGCTCTATGACGTGGCACCGGTCTACAGACATGCCAACGTGGACGGCCGAACAAAACATTGAATTTTAGTAACATTATCATGAAGCTGCCTGTTCGTAGTACACTTGGCTGATTTTGCGGTAACTTCGGTTTGCAGAGTTGAAACTATAGGGTGAAGGTTTGTAGAGGAGCCAAGAACAAATCCTCGTAGTTAGGTGGGCTAGTTGAGGTAGATGGCTTCAAGCTCTGAGTAACTTTTCAATCTCTAGGTATGAACGTGAATGTTGTTTTCTTTGCCAATTGAGGCGTACCGCGTGGGACTCTTTAGTCGTACCTGAGTGAGTACAGTATACAAGCAATCTGCTTTCTCGTTTTCCTCTTCCGCGGAAAATCGGCAAACAGTAGTCAGAGTAGTGATAGCAGTTAACACCCGATGGGTGTTGTACTTGACTTGGCTTTTTCATTGCTAAGGATGAGACTCACAGTAATTACCATCGACGTGACGTGGCGTAGGCCAAAAGAACGTCTCAAATTGAAGCCAGGCACGCCGAGGCAAAACAGCAACATCACGCCGATCATGGAATGATTTTTAGCTGATCGGATCAGTCTTTTCATCAGCGTGTTGTACCAAGGGCTTCAGCTTGCTTTCGCCAACCTACACATCTAAGTAGGTCTTAACAGAAGTCACGTTGCAAGTCCAAGTGATCGCTATTAAAGCTCGATCGATAGAGATGCCTGGAACGTTGATGGCTCCATGGCTGTTCGTTCGCTTCTAATCTTCCGATTCTTTCTCTGTTTGGGCTGCCCGATCGTGGAATCTCACCAGGACAAGCAGATGGTTCCTTGCACACCCGGGACAAGGATATCCTGTGGGGCGTCGATGACGGAGCTTAAAAGCGTAGTGATCCTGACTGGAAAGATCAGAAGGACTAGAAGATGGTACCTCGTACTAAGATTCAAGACCTAATAGAGACACAAGAAAGATCCTAACCGAAAAGGAAGCAGACTGAGACGGTCTGCGCTTTGGCTGGACGAATAACTGACAAGCGCTACCGGTAGTCTTTTTGAAGGCAGCGAGTCTCTGCTGAATTAAATCCAATAAACATTAACCCATACACATAAGGTACTTACAGGACGTGGGCTAGACCTCAGTACATTTAGGCCTTTCTTTTGTCATCAAATTCTTCGCACTTTTCGCTTACGGAACGCTCTCACAGACTCTCAAAAAAAATAGCTATTGCGAAGCGCCCTCTTGATGTTGCCGCGGAACAGTCGAATCCACTGGAGCATTGAGATTTGGATGGACAAAGGGAAGCTTGACCGGTAGGGCCCGGTGGACTGGTTAGATCTGCTTAATGAAGTGAAAAAGCAAGACCTATTTGTGGTTATCCAGCTGGATTTTTCCTAGTCTATCTGCGCCTGCTTCTTTGACTCGCCTTATTTATGCGTTGCTTGCCATCGATCTCGCTTTCATTGCACTCCCGATTCCTACGTAACTACTACGATAACTACTTGACAAAGCCCAGTGACCAATTCATTCAACCGATATAAATGGCGCCATGCTGACGCTTTCTTGGTTATTATGGAGGAACAACTAGTTATTCATGACTGGAGAAATGATTAGAGGAGTACGAAAACGAGTTACTAAAAGCAATTTCACGGTTCCAACAAAAAAGTTTTTAGGAAATATTTGTTAACAATAATGTTTGCTTCTTATTTCTCTAGTGATACCACGATAAGAAATAGCCCGGTTCCGTGTGTTGTTTCGCTAACAGTCTGGACTCTATTTTCGATAAACGAGCGTAATAGTGAGATATGTGAATAAGTTGAACTAAGAAGTCAGATTTATTGGAGACTCCTTGAGCGATTCCCAAAATTGTGCAGCGTCGTTTTTACTGAGGTTTTGCAGGTTAGGATCAGCGAGAACCCGAACACGACCTAGGACTGGTTTTCGGGCAACTCAATTGCCGCCGTTTGGCAAAAATTCGCTGAGGCGTCCTGAGCAATGGCAAACCTCCGAGGAGGCACAGGAAATGATGTCTGTTATAACCGGCTAGGAGAGGGCGTCTCATCATCTAGCAGAGAGCTAGGAGAGGTCGTCTCATCTTCAAGCATCTCATCATCGGGGTGCAATATTTCGGTTTCATGAGGGCCAAACAAATCCACAGCAAGGGATCTGGCATGTTTTAACATATTTTAGTTTTTCTTGGAAAAACCTGTCGACTAAAAGACGAACAATACGGTTACGTAGGAATGCGGCCCGATTAAAATCGACTTAATTATTTTTTATTTGCTTCTTTGGTGGACGCGTGCATCATTTTCTAATAACGAGGGGAAGTATAAGACTATAGCTCAAATTGCCTTCGTTTGCTAATAGCTTTTGAAAAAAGAACATAATTTAAAATCACTTGCCGATTCTGTCTGTTCAATAGAAAGAAAAACAGAAGAACTTTACAAAGAGGCTATGACTGAAAAGTAAATTTAACGTGAATACTGAAGGGTTTGTAGATAGAAAGAACTCTGGAATTGCGTTGCGAATTTCGCCATTCAACCATTTTGAAAAAAGACATGTTAAATGATTATTAAATGCGTTTTCAAGTGACATTATCTAATAAAGCGAAAACTCTTAAAGCTAGTGTATAATTTAGGCAATTATTAATGTACAAATGTTAGTATTCTGTACAGGATTTATGAATGCTTGCAAGTATGGAATATCTCGGAATGCGCATTTTCGCGCTGTTCATAACGACCTGGTATAAAATCAGTCTCTCAGCTTTTTCGCTTGCCGGCCAACTTGGGCTCAACCTAGCTCAAAAGACAATAGTCAGCAAAAAATATAAAGGTGCAGTGAAATAAGCTGGATTGTTCTACGTTGATATCACTTATATTGGAGAACTGTTGACAGTTTTTATAATATATATTCTCATTTACGTTACCACTTTTTAAATATAATGATCACTCATAATAAAAAGACAAGAATGTAGTTGATGATCTTTTAATTTGTTTATAACCAAGCTTTACCGAACTAGTTTAGTAAGAAGGCTAATTTTAGTATGAACTCATGCAAACTCGCACCTTCACAAACAAAAAGATCCTGTGTCTCAGCTCCACGCGTTTAATATACATAAAAGGCAATATGAATATATGTACAATACCTATATTTCAGTTAACATAATCTCACATTAACCTGGACAGATAGCGACGCACAGGCACAATATTATTGAGGTCACTCATATCAATCTATAATTGGTAAGTTTAAACAAGGAGAATTCTTCGTAATCCTCAATGATCCACGTTACTAACACTAAAGCGTCACATTTGATTAAGGATTTACTGGCGTTAACAGTTTAACTTCTTGCTGGCTAAAAACATATATCAAAGCGGCAAGCTTAATTAAAGTATAGCAGCTATTATTTAGAGTTTTATACCTACAGTTCCTACCAAAAATGCAATTTATTAGCGTACGTGAATTGAAAACTTTCATTGCATATTTCTGTGTATGGAGAGCATGCAGAAAAGTACTCCTATAGGTCTCGCGCGCGATAGACTCCATTAAATTTGACAGTCCTATCTGTTATATTTTGTTCCGTGTTAGTTTTCATGGACACGTCGGGTAGGTTCTGAAGCGACCTTGTCAGCGTCTATATCTACAAAAATCGTCGAAATTGTCCGAAATAGTTACAAATTGCGTACCGACGTGATGCAAGTTTCTCGTAGAGGAAAAATAGCGGCAAGGTGAAAACGTTAAAGAAAACGAAGTAAAGCGAAAATAGGTAACGGTAGAAACGGGAGTGCTACGAAAAGGTAAGCAGGACTAAATGGATTCCTCGAGAGCACTTCTTATCCTCAGCTGTCCTTTTGCTCGTCCATATAGTCTGCTGTTTCGTTTGGAAGGCGAGGCGGAAATGGCCCTCGACGTAGGACGGTGACCACGGCTCCAAATTGAACGGCCACGATGTTTTTCCCGGGAGTGTGCGAACCTGCACGTTAAACTACCGCCCACGACTACAGCTAGACAAGAAACTAGCGTACCAAACCGCATTTCGACACCCAATTTTGCCAAGCCATCGTAGTAGTAGAAAGAGCAGTAGTAGCGGTAGGCCTTGAGGCCTATGGAGCCTCCATCCGAAAGAGCACAGCGGAAAGGATTTAGGCTTTTCGGCACGAGAGAAACGGCGCTTTCCTCGGTACAAAGCCCCCATGGGAGCAAGCGGTTCGTGATGTGGAGTAGTCTGGTACTGTAACACAGAAACGGGTTCTCCATCATACTTGTTCTGTTAGACAACACGCAGGCGGACACAAGAGTTTTGAGCGATATTGCAAAACACAGTTTTCGTTTACTTTATTTACGGGGTTCAGGTGCTGAATAGATGGAATCTCTCAAGAAAGAAATTTATTATTCCTGTTGCTGTTTTTTTCTTTTGAAAATCGACGATTTTACATATTTATTGGGTATATATGTACATATATTTCTTATTTTATAAAAGTGTATATAAAAAATTAGCAGAAACTTGTTTTTTTTTTGTTTTTCAAAGATTGTTCTTGAGGTTCAACCAGAAACATCAACACAGCGACCGATAAAGTAGTTGCTTTCAGCTAATGCACTTGCATAAATTAATGCATTAAAGATTTATTCGATATACCGAATCAACCAAGTAGTTTTTCGGTTAGGCGCACGAGAACAGTCGGCGGATTGGATGCCGTTGCGTGATCTATCCGTCACAACGCCTTAGCATAACGGCCGACGTATGGTTTACATGTGGCCCAATCGACATGCCCTTCTACATGCAAGTCCAGCTACTTAATTATTTAACCCAGGACGTGCTAGCACGCGGTCCATCAGACAGGAACAAGGTCAATGCGACTTAACCCTATAGGGAAATTATCTTTGAATGGATTGGGGTAATTCTGGATATATATGTGGCAAGCATAACAAGGTTCTACTGCTACTGTGTGAACCTAATTAAAAATTCTATGTTCGAAACTTAACACATACATAATACATGCTTAATGAGATGTTAGTACGTACGGTGTTCAGCACAGAAACCATTTCCCTTCGGGGCACATATCATTAAAACTGAATCACGGAGACAGCTATTTTATAAGACAATCTATAATGGTGATTAAAAAGCGAATTGTGAAAGATTTCGCAGACATTTAATGGATTGTGTGAACTTGATGCGAGCAGCTCCTAATACTCCAGGTGTTAGTTTTTTGCTATGTCAAAGGCCTTACAAAACACTCAAGCAATGGAGTGCTTGGGAGCTACAGATGGCTTGGGCACGTTTGTGGAAACGTGGAACATGGCGGATGAAACAATTAAGTAGGCAATCACTGAGAGAAGGCAAGGTAAAAGTCTACAAGAAGTTTCTGAGAGAGAAAAAGTCTCTGGCGGGAAGAGGAATGAAAAGCATCTTGACAATCGTTATAATTCAACTGTAAACGAAGCCATTTCATTACAAAATAGAGGTCCGTTTTAGTCATTTAGTTGGTTAAATAACGTTAAGATTTCTTAGCTGGATAGGCTTGCAAGAGGATAAAGAGTGCCTTGTTTTATTTTCAAAACGGCAAAGTCAACCTCTTGCCCTTCTTTATCACCTGTGCCGTCGCTCCATAGGCCTATGAGGGTGCGAGATCTACGTTTTTACCTTCCGTAAATTTTTCGAATCTGTGTAAAATGTATCTCTATAATATACTAGCCGACTTAATTAACTACGATTAACTAACTTAACCACGATATAAGTGGTTCTTTATTCGAGGTGCTCTTTGAATTTGAATGGGCCACGGCCTGTGAAACACTTGAGGAGTCGATATCACCACAGTTTAGAATGGAACTCACTGGAGCCTAAGTTGAAAAGGCTTCCTGTATAATTGCTGCGTTAAAATAATGATAATGGTACCGTCGGTGACGACGACGGTGATGATGATAATGATAAGGCTTCAAAGTACTATTTAAACGGAGGGAATAAATTTAAACAGAGGGGTTTCTGCTTAAATTTCAGCAATTTACAGGTTATATTTTAAAGTCAGTGACGCCATTTTATATTTTCACGCGTAATTGTTTAATGCTTTTTATGATTCGCCTTTCATTTTAGATTAAAGCATTTGTTTAACTGAGGCGTGGATGCGTAAGCATCGATTTTGGCAAGTACCCGTATTGTTAAATTTGAAATATTAATTTAGAATTATAAGTATGAAACATACATGTTATGCTACGGTGACTAATTATTCTGTAGATCTCAAATAATCTACATCATAAAAACACAATACATCCAATTTCAAGACAGACTAAGTACGATTTGTGTGTGGAAGTGTGTTTATGTGTGAGACGTTGATTTGTAGAGTAACAAGCAGTTTATCCACGAAACCGTATAATTTTCACAAATAGCCATTAGGCGTGATTAATTTAGATCTCCTACAAAATGACATAGATTCAATAAAAAACATATTTTCTGATCCACGAGGAGTGATACCTTGTTATGTTATAAATCAAGTTTAGCATTTCCTTAGAGATTAAATATAAGTATAAAGATGCTAAACAGCAGCCATGCTTGCATCTTTCAAATCATGCATGGCACGGCGGGCCTAGTCATCAAGAAGAACCGTTAAGTTGATGCTTAGCATCCAGCTTACTGCTCCTTCAATCACATCAACCCCATCATGTAAGGGTATTGTGTACTTCGATAAAGCTTTGGACAATCACAAGATCAAGGCGGGTACAGCTGCTAATCAACCCTATGGATACAAACGGTGAAGATGGTCTCAGCTTGTCAGTAGCGGTTCAAGCGTAAGGCACTTTGCAAATGGCCACTGGGCGCCACTGTCCATTTTCCTGTACTGCCCGTTTTGTTCCGCGGGAGCCCCTTGCGTCATTTAAATAATCGTCTAAGTCTGTCGCTACGCCGAGGCTTCTATGCGGAACTCCTTGCCCTCTTGTCTCCGCTCGTTTTATACAAAGTCGTGATTGTAGCGATAGCGATATTAAATTTGAATTTCCCCGCAGGCGCATCTGAACGGATGTCAACAAGGAAAGGCTTTTCAGCTGAAGCGCATGGGGGTATGGTGACAGACTAAAAGGGGTCGTATAGCGCATGAACAGGGGATAGGGAAATGCTTCCCAACGTCACCCCCTATGCCTCGACGCTTTTAAACATGACCAAAACGGTCAGCCCACATAAAGCCCGGCCGTCTCGTTGCGTGCCGGTTTTCGCAATCCACCACTGCGCCGGGCGCTTAATGGTCCTTAAATGAATGCTCAAATGGAAACGTAGGATCGGGGTAGAGGACGAGAGATAGGGAGAACAATGTATCCTCGATTTGGGTCTGTCCAAACCCGTATTTCTTACAGCTTTTTTTTCATCCGCCGATGAGAACCGATGACCAATCGTCTCATTTACTTTCCCGCTCTTCGAGTTGCTGAGTATCTTCGTGCCGAGCCTTCCGAGAGTTGCATATTCTATGAGAGATCCTGGCTAAGCTATTGACTTACATGGCCTGATGACAGCAGCTGGAATGAAGAAGCAAAGAACCATAGCAACTTCATTCTGCTCGCGCTTATGGTAAGTACCCTTCAAAGGCGGGTGGTCGTCTGGATACGCACGAGACCAAGTCGTATAAGGGCAAAGTAAAGAAAGAAGTGACGAGAGGCGTAACTAGAAAAAGCCCTCGTTTTAATACAAGCCCAAATTATTTTTACTTCGTACGTTCTAATTTAATGGTTACTTTGTGGGAAAACATTTCGGGACTTATACATATTTTGCATGAGAACTATCGACAGGAGTATAGACTTTGCTTATTAAATGACTACGAGTATATCTAGTATCGAACCGCGAAGATCTACGCATAAATGTTACGCGAAAGACAAAAACAAGCGAACAAATAAGATTACTAGACCCAGGCAATCCTTAAATGTATAAATCTTAAAAGCAGAACGCCATACGATATTTTATGTATCAACCCATTGCTTTAGTCAAGGTGGTATAGTCGTGCTTGGAGAGGCAATGTGGGAAGCTCCAATTTGCATATAGACTGGCACGTTAGCTACAACTGATGGCCAACAAAATAAAATTACCTAGCAATCTCATTACCTAATAACCTTGTATCGAAGATGGTCTGCGACTGCAAGTACAATATCGTGAACTGATTTTCGCAGGTTAAAGCGGTTGCGTCTACTTTTAAAATGTATTATGCTTAATTCGCACTCACTTAAATTCATTCAGAACTTACAGGCACTCTCAACAGAAAAAACAGGCGGAGATTTGAAGAGTCTCGCTTCCAAAGCAGCTAAAAACGTACAGCTAACTTTTTCTGTCATCACAAAAAAGCAGCACTGAGAGCCTAAAAAGGTGTATATGCAGCGAATGTTTGAACAACCATTGCCTCGTTTAAAAATATAGATTTATAAAAGCAGCTGGAACTCGAATGATGTAAATTTATTATTATGTCATGAATTAATGTATCATTAATTGATATTGATTTAATATATCATTATTACAACATGGATATCCATATTGACAACAAAGATACGACGTTGTAATATAGAAGGTGGTTTCACAAGCCATAAGCCAAGGAAGATGTTTCGAATTATAACGTAGATCAAGGAGGTTTTTCTAATCTCGACTAAACAGTTCAAAAATTTTACCTGGAGTGACTGAGTAATAACTCTTTGCTCACACTGTTGGCATAAAAAGCCTCTGGATAATTGTGTTCGGTACGTTTACTGACGTCAATCCAGAATCTAAAAAATTGCATATCTTCGCAGTGTAGAACGTCCCGACAAGATCATGGAACAAGGCCTGATTTCGTGCAAGTGCATTTTATTTTTGAGTTTCGTCGACGGGTACATGAAACAGTGCCGATACAATGATGTAATTGAAACAAAAACAGTTTCCTTATAGAATCTATCTCTTCATGCATGATAAGGCATCATGCCACACGGCTTGAAGAGTCTCGCACCTGCTTAAGGATGACGATTTTCTCGGACCTTGGGCTGAAAATTTGTTAAACTGAGGTTTGATTTAAAATATGTAGACTTTGCGATACTTGGCGCATTAATACCAAACCAGACATCGTTAATGTACAGAAACTTAAACAGAAACGGCCAAGTTGCTGTACATTGCTAAGGCAGTAAAAAATGCATCAGTAGCATGTCTCTTATAGTATCAACATTTTTAGGTGCAAACGATGAGTTACGAAGCACTTAAGTTGGTAAGTATGTTGCATTCGGTAACAGTCTATTGAATGATTATAGTCAAAATTATAAAGAGCCCATTTTCACACAATATTCCACTTGCAGCTAGACGTAACTTCAGGCAAAGACAACCAGCCGCGGAATTCCTAAGTGACCCTATTTTATTGGTCATTAGATGTTCGTAGGCCTGACTTATTGATGCTCATTGAAAAATACACTAGATTTCCAACCCCATCCCGAAAGTAAGGCTACCATTGGATCTGGCTCTAGCATTATTTCAGCGGTGTTTTCAATAACGGGGGTGTAGGGAAAGCGGTGCTGTTATTTCTTGATACGGAGAATATCCTTGATGGATTCCGCTGCAACGTTTCATTTTTCTTCGTCTTTTAGCATCAGGCCGACAATAATAGTCTATAAACAAATACGGGCAACGAAACGCTTGTTTCTAGCCTCGTTGGACTTCGGACATTCCACGGGTACATGACCAACCGAACCCAGTACATTTCCCTCTCTGCTTGCACCATAGGCACTAAGTCGCTGTGGCTTTCCCGATTTCGTCAGACGGTTGGCTAAAAACATTCACGTCCGGTTAGCATTAAGTGAAGTGGAAAACTAGCTGCCCGTGAGTCTTGACCACGAACAAATCTCCTTAAGCAGCTTCTTTGTATACTGGTTTTGCTCTTGTCTGGCCTCCCGTACCCTTTGTAAAGGTAGAGTGTCTAACCACCAGTGCGCTCTGTGTAATTTATCCATAAATTTTAATATTAAGTTTAATGACTTGGTTCGGACCAGTACCAAAGATACTATGCAAACAGGCAATTTCATGGATTCATAGGCATCCTTGATCCTACTTGCTTTCAGGCGTATTTACACATTTGTGACTGACGTTGCGTTTTTCGCAGCTTTTGAAGCTTCTACTCGATGTATAAACTTCTATCATTTAGCCGTTTCATCCGCTTTTTGTTACCTTCTAGACAACGTCCTTCTTTTGAGTCGTGTGATCGAGCTATAATTTTGTATCATATCCTAGATCTACTACAGAGTCTGCTCGACTTGTTCTCCGCCATTTCCTTATACCGATTCAAATAATCCCTAGCGGTAGCTCTCTAAGCACAGAGTCCGTTAGTAGGCCTCATACATTAGTATTATTTGAACCGTATCTCACGGAACGCCCGCTGTATTTACACTGACGTATTTACACTGACAAAACCACCTTTAAGTAGTGTCGAAGGTAAGGAGAGACATCTCAATCAAATGGTGCCGTTTGATTGAGATCTCAATCATCGACACTTTCTAAACTTGTCTATTACTGAAAATACTCTTCATTGGTAACATAGCTGTTTGGATATTATACTCTTAGGGTCAACTCTCTGATACACTGCTTTTATCTCCTAATTTTATATTGGGCAAAAATGGATGAATTCGTTGGCTTATCATGTAAGAAGTTTCATTGGTGGTTTAATGGTTTATAAGGCGATTGGAGAGTAAACTATTCTGCTAGGAACAAGTAACTTGTATAGAAAAATGGCTTCACCGATTTCCTCACGTCGGAGTCTTCGGTCGGTATTTTTATAATAAACTATGGATAGTCGAGCTGTTTAACTACTGCAACGAGATTGACAACTATATGCTATGTTCTATTTATTGCATCGCAAGAGGTCCAGCTCGTAGAAACATGATGTTTATACTTAATATGTATTAAATATCTAGTGAAATATTCAGTGTGTGGGCATAAAGATAATGCCACCGACAACCCTTTTCAGTCGTAGGCATTAGTTGCACTTTCGGATCTGGCGATTTGGAGCCTTATTAGTACACAGTTTGCTTCAATATGTAGAAATAGCGCTTAACGCCGTATTAATATTTTGATGCAATTAAAACACTGCAATAAGTACTCTGTTTTTGAGAGAGATGGAGAGCTATTTACGGGAACACATTTGTGTCTGCTCTATCGCTTTAGCTCTTTTTATCCTTCTTACTCATCGCTGCCGCGAAGGTTTATGGTTTGAAGCTAGTCGATTCCTTGTTGACGTTTGTTTCGTTTCCTTTTTTCTGAACGAAATATTAAAAGAAACCGCGAATTGAAGTGAAAGAGTGCAACCGGGGCTGTGAATTCTTGGCTTTGTTATCGCTTCGTCATGACGTTTCTATGCGCTCGTTTTACCCATTTTGTCGATTCGAAAACGAATCCCGGAAAAGAAAGACAAAAACGCCCCACTAATTTTATAGGGATTCGTAAACAAGATAGCGGTGGCGATGACTTTAAAAAACTGTTTTGTCTTGTCGTGCAGATTTGTGCGACCCTATGTATGAGCTTCCAGGGTCTAATTGTCTATATCTGTAAAACGTGAGTGCAGTAGCGAGGGCTCGAAGTGCATCGCATTCAGCAAACAGATCGTTGGACAGATTAGCTCCCAAGTAGTGCTACTACCGTAGCAAACTTCCCTTCACGGCCCTAAATTCACCACAAAAATGGTAAATGTCCAACGATAACCAGGCATACAAAATGGAGCACATTCGATGCCCGTGGCCGCCCAGGGACAGCCAAGCTGGCCACAGTACCACTGCCAGTTAGGCCACAAAATGTTTGGAAGGCGTTTACAAGAGGTAATTATGCGGCCAGGAAGCCAGGCAGATAAACAGTAAAAGTAGCAAGCCTATGCACTATTAGAGCCTTACCTAGGGTATAAACATAGAGGAAGATATAGGAAAATATTGTCGATATACCATGCCTACTTTTCTTGGCTGCTATAGGAAGTCACTAGGAAATAATGAAGTACAGAAAACTCTACCTACAAGGCATCGCGCGGCTTCATTGAAAGCGCCCTGATTTCACGCCTTATGTTAGCGGTGTGCCGTAGACGTAGTTTCATTGAGACATAATGATTTCAACACGTCATGGCATAGCCGACATGCTTTCGATGATGTCGATAGATTCCAGTGTCTTTCTGCAAGTACTTCCCGACTCCACATCGCCATAGCATGGAATAATAAAGTCACAAACACTTATATTATTGACCAAAGTGTGGCGTTTATCTTGATTGAGCGGTCTATATACAAACAAGTTTTTCTGTCTATAATCTTAGATTATAATAATGGTCATAAACGAATTGTGCGGGGTTTTAACTTAAAAATTATGTGTGACGTTATTATGTACAGGAGAAGTAGAGTAACTTTTTACAGGGCCAAGAAAGTAGACTTTCTTATCACCAACGTAGTGTGTGGTACGTGTGGGCGACTTTCTAAGAAAGGACAATATTTATTTTTTTTATATTTGGTAATCTCTAGGGCAATTCCAGTCTTCCCACTACAGATATTGTTTATTCTGATTCGAAAAAAATGTAGATCACGTTCAGCTTTCACAAATTGGAATAGATTCTCATATTGGCTATGTTTCACCGCTCGGTAGTAGACCACAGCTTATGGAGTCATAGGAAATATTTTAGCGACAACCCATTCCTGAAAGAAAAAAATTTTAACATGGTGTCTTTTAGGTCTACGATCAGTACACATATTTAAAAGAAATAGAGCTTTTGTACGGCAGCTCATGAAACAGATAACGTAATGCTGAAACCGCGATTGCCTATTGATCTCACAACAACTCAAAACTGCGTCCAGGGCCAGCTGCAATTTTTTTCATAACTTAGAGCATCAGATAAAGCGTCAGCTACGGATCAGCTGCCTAGAGTTTATAGTTATATCTGCAGACGATATTTTTCCGAAGTCCAATCTAAAAACAGAACAATAATGGGCCAATGCAGGAGCCATCGGAACTAAAGGTACTCTCGACTCTGACACGAAATTTACGGTCATACAAATAGTTTTTATACACAATATCATGCTGTTTTACATTAATCAGCAGCAAAACTTACGTAACACCATGCTGTAGCTTACGTGGTCAAATGTCTTCGAGAAATTAAGATAAAGGAAGTTAAGGTTTATGCTTTTATTTTTGAACCGCGCCCAATCGTATACCTTAAATCTATGAGTTAACCTAGAGCAGAACTGTATTTCGTGCTCTATTCTTCATTCAGGGCGCAGTAATATTGGTCCTCTTTAATACCAGCAGTCAAGCTCGGTGGCTTGGCACATTCGCGTGTGCCTTGCAACCGAAGGAGACAGGTAGGTGCACGGGTTCGGTCCCCGTCGCTACACATTTACATTTCTAGGGTCCGTCTTACAAAGTAATGTCAAAAGTGCTACCGTAAACATTCAATGAAAACACCAAAACAAACGTAAAACACCAATCGATCGATAGTGAAACAGATTTACTTGCGTCACAACTAGGTTTTCTTATCCACACAGTTTCTACTCGGCAAGTTTATTGCATGCATTTATAAGCGTGTAAGACGCAGACAATGTGTGCATATGTCGCAGGACTCTAATTTCCAAAGAAGAGATTAATCGACGGTCTGTCAGCATCAATGTTCTCACTAAAGGAAGTAGAAAAACTGAAAAGCGAATGGTGGACACGAGCTTAATTTCTCAAACAAAAATACGACATAAACACATATATCATAGACACACACACACAAAACCTTGAGTCTTGCTAAGCTAAACAGGTAAGTCAGTAAAATCAATGAAATTGCTGAGATTAGAAACTATTGCATTAGAGACTAGCTAGATTCACGAAAAGAATTCTCTTGCGCGATATAGTGAAAACAAAAATATGTACGGACCTACCGAAATAATATACCTAAACGATCGATCGCAACGGTGGATTGCGGAAAGCGGGGGGCCAAATTATAAGATACTGATAACATAGTAGCAAAAAATTCAAAACCAACCTTATCATTTTTTTAGAAAAAGAACACAATTCTATATACAGTTTGGAAGTCAATAATTGGACGAATAAAACTATGAAAATTACTCTTCAGTTAAGAGAAATCGTAGTGTGGAGGGAAATTATTGGAGCAATGAGGAATTCATGATATGAGTGAACAGAAAGGCCCGAGCTGAACAAGCTCTAGTGTTAGTAATGACAATATATAGCATTGATATAATAATGTACATACAGTATTGACAATAGGCACACATGTAAATATGTACGTGGCTTATATATTACGTCGATAACCACAATTTTGAAAGAAAAGGTGTATATTTGGTCTAATATAGCTAATTCGAATTTACTGTAATCATACACGCATAGGCGAAAGAATTGTCTTACGTAGCCTCGTGCTCCGGAACATACCCCGTACTTAATAATTTCGGTATAAGAAAGGTGCATGAAAATTGTCGTATTAATAATTAAGCTAAGTACTCTACAAACTTATAACTCACAGCTTGCATATGGAAATGAAAACGCTTTATCCGATTCTGCTGCTTCGCAAAACTGATTTGTTTTCCTGAGTATGTCTAACACAACATAGCGCCTCTGCGTGCACTAGTGATGAACTCCCTTGCCCAAATTTTTCATCAATGTGTTAGTATTTTTTTTATCAAAAATATTTGATTTCTAACAACACCAATAATAATAATAATAATAATAATAATAATAATAATATGAATAATAATAATAACCACAAAGCATTTGTTTAGTCATAGTGGCAATACGTGCTGTTTAGTCAAGGATTTTCGTTGCTTAAATATCTTACTAGTAACGTCACTGCCAATTTATTAATAGAAACGGCGGCAGGCGCTCATTAAATATAAAGCCCTCTGTTCACATTACCACTTGAGCTTAGTTTGAAAATTAAAGTTCAAACTACGGGATCGGTTGTCCGTTCCATTGGTAGTTAATGCGCAGGATTGACTTCTAAACTTGACACGTACCAATGCATTTTAATTTAGTTACTATATTGTAAGTTTTATAAATGTTGGTAACACAATTAATTGTAACTATGTGGCAACGTGAAATAAACCTTAAAGATATTTTTTACACCTACGGAGTCATCAAAGTATGTATTTGCAAGGTTGCGCTTTTAGTTCACTTTGCCCTCAAGAGCTTGAGAAGGTTTGCTTAACAAAGGCCATGTTACGACACTGAACTTTTTCATGTGATTCCTCCTTTTTGCTTATTACTGAGTCAGCTGGGACGGTTTTTACGTCGGTTTCAAACTAATAGAGAGATCAATTGTCTTCCATGGTTTGTTTAGAAGAGTCTTGTTCAATGAAACGTATATAATATAATACTTGTTCTTAAGAATGTAATTATATAACGACAATTCTTTTATCAGAAAGATACCGCGTGTGCTCAAATTAAGTTCTTCGGCCGCAGCTGGAGAACATTGGCTTGAATGACAACTGATTCAAGCAAGATGATGCCACGCACTGGTGGTACAGCTAGACTTTCATTGATTGCCACAATATTTTGCGGTAAGTTTGCGTAACTTTTTTCGTAACATTCTTTGAAAAACAATGGAACCGCTGACTACTCACAACCATTAGCGCATTTGAAAACAGCATTGTGGTATACAAACATTGAAATGGAGCAGCAAGAGAGAGAGAGAGATCCAAAATAAAACATTCCGTAGCAATATTAGCAAAGCCGTATTACCGCATGAATACAAAGCCCAATAAGTAGATGAATGCCTATTGTAATACTTCTCTCTCAAGGGGCATGTATAGCAGAGGCTAAATTTGCTCAGAAGGTGAAACGTTTGTTATAATTTTAAAAGAGGCATTTTTGTGGTTTACTTTTGGCAAACATAGGTATGACTATGGTAGTATATGACTTCTATACATAAAAAAATGAGAATAAGGAATCTAAAATGTGCCTTGAGCAGTTCGTAGCATTATCACCCTTTTCGGTAGGAAACACAGATGATACTGGTCAGACATTTTGATTCCGAGAATCGTGATACTAGCTAAGGTAATTTGCATCTACATTCGCCGAACCATTTGCTTGCCCGGCTATCATTAACAGGCAGTTAACATGCATATGCACAAATCAGCTTTTTAACAGTGAGATCTTTTTTCTGAAATGCTTCGGAAAGTGTAGTGTCAGTGCTAAATTTGTTTACTAATTTCTACAGTCTGTAGTGCTATAGAGATCCTCGATAAATAACCTTGTTGAAACATAAAAACCTTAAAACATTTAGTACTCACAATTAACCTTTTAGTATTTCGAAACACTTGGACCTTTTGCAAGCCGTCGACTAGGCTATTTAGGTAATTTGGTAACACTTGATCTTATTTAATAGAAATGCAAAAGAAGTTTCTATGTAAATCGAAAGGCTCCACAAAATTTAATTTAATTTTGTCTCATGTAATACTAACAAAGCATTATTAGAAGTGTGCATTATTGTCTATTTAACTCGTAAAATATATTTGTTCAGGTTCATCGTACCGATTCACATTCGTAAATCAAAGAAATGGAGCGATTAATGACATCTACTTTGCCATCAAATCATTTTTGTCGATGAGCAGCGGCTATATTGACTATTATTTAGAAAACTCCTTTTGAAAGCAAAAAAGATGCGTCCATCACGGAAGCTGTCCTTCGGTACAAGTTGTCAATCGAATATACGCCATTACCACTGACTCTCATTGTGCAGCCGTATATTTTAAAAGTATTGTCTAGTAATAGCCTAAACATCATTCAGCTTGTTTGTACAATCTAGCAGCTGGTCACGATCAGCGACGTATTCAGGGTACACCAACTGAAATCTACTTTTGCCTTTTTTTAGGCCGACCGTCAACCAATTTTAACGTCCACGGTGGCGCTTTCTGCATTACTTCGTAAGACGGACCCCGTAAATGTAAATGTGCAGCGGCGGGGATCGAACCCGTACACCTACGTGTGGCTCCGGTCGCAACGCGCACGCGAATGTGCTAAACCACTAAGCTCGACACAACAATTGGAATCTGAAAATGTTGTTAATGCCCGATGATCTATGTCGTCAGGTACCGGCTGAGCTCGCAGCGGTGGCCAAATAGCTTACTTAACTAGGCACGTAACCAGCTATGATTATCTACATACGTAGCTACTGAATACGTTTAGCACAAAAGGCTTATAAAATAATATACCTGGGGGATTTCACATCAAACAACAAAAGAAGGTCTATTCGTTTTATCAGGTAGTCCGACCATTTATTGGCGACGGGTAATAATTAGTCCACGGGTATCACAGAAAAAACGTTTCACTGCCAAGATCACAACACTAATGGAAGCCTAAAACTGTCTTGGAACGTCAGGTAGAAAATCTACACGTACCAAATACGAATTTTTTATGAATACTGTGGTTATACTTGAATATAAGCAAACGACGAGAAACACTAGAGGTGACCCAATAAATACAGAACTCGACACAAATACTCTGGCTTGACATGGGATCCAAAAACAGGCATCACTTTTCTAGTGGTTTTCGAGATACGAATTACTACTAACGTCGAAAGCAATTTAGTGTTTCAGAAGTTAGAGGCATTATCATATAGTATATTTGAGACATACATTTAGACAAAAAACTTAGCAGGTATCTGCAAGATTTCATTCTTGATTTGTGCCGTGGGAGCCCAAGGCTAGATGCTGAAACGATTTCTTCATGAAGAAAGCAATTTCTTCATAGAGGCGGCTTCGATTTCGGATTAGGTTTTCGGAACCTGAATAAGTTTTGCGACGATTCAGATCGAAATAATGCCCGTAATTATTCTTATTATTCGTGACGCGTGCCTGATGATATCCATGCGGTGCTAAATGGAAATTCACTTTTCACATAAATAAATCTTGCAAAAACTTACCTGGCGAAACCATGTATTTTATACATAACAACGGATATTTTCCGACGCAGTACATTATCATTGAACGTTAAATAAACGCCAGCATGCTTCAATATGTTAGAGATTAGATAACTGTTAATTCAGATGGCTTGATCGTTTGTAAAGACATTAAAAAGTCACTGGACGAACGCGTACATTCAAATAAACTACTTCAGGACAACACTGTTTACAGGAAACCGCAAATATTCTGCAGTCCTCATCAGACGACAAAAGCCAGACCAAGCCAGTCTTATAGAATAAGCGCAGTTATCTCACTGAAGCTTTCTGATGGCTGTCAAAAAGCTCTGTTCTCTAGTGTTTGTTCTCTAGTTCGTTTTGTACTCTAATGACCATAAGTTAACTTCTGAAAGCCATAAAAAATACTATGAGAGCTACAAAATAGCCATCCCGGAAATACGCGTATAAAATACAAAGCGCATGTATGTTCCTTAGCCTTGCTGTCGAGCCCAGCGGCTACATTCACGTGTCCATTGCGTTCTGAAAGGACACGCAGGTTTGATTCTCGCTGTTGCACATTTGCATTTATGGGGCCCGTTTTATGAAGCAATGCCGAAGCGATACTGTGAAGGCTGAATGTTGGTTGATGGTGAGCACGAAAGTATTTAACCAGCCTTAGTACAAAAGTCACTGTTCTGAGAATTAAGTGTCGCGCCTAAGCAGAAGTTTCCAAGGGACTTCCATGACTTTACTACAGTCATGGCAAATGGCATAAGAACATTTTTATTGTATACATATTGTGAAGGTCCAATTGAAGGGACAATATTTTTATTCTAAGTGAATGCGTTCTCTGTCTTGAAATATTTACCTTGAAATCTGTAGTATTATACATCACAATAAGACACAAAGTATTAAACACAAGCACTCAATTTAGAAATCCTTACACTCTTAGAAAATGAATCACAATTCATGTCTTCTGCGTTTCAACAATTTTGCGACTCAATACGGGACACATACGAGATTTGTTGATAGGCTTGAAAAGGTATGTACATAATTACTACTTTCACTTAATGTACAAGATGCAATAGCTTTAACGTTACAAACTTATCGATACTCTTTTAATGAAAAAGAGAGCGAAGCTTCAGAAAGTACCAGCGGAACTATTCATTGTTTTTAAATTTGTATCGCTTTTGACAAGAGGGAATAACTGTTATAGCGAATAGTATCCTTCAGAAACCATAAAGGCTTCGCACAACTTAATTCCGAGGAAGGGATTTATGTGAAAGTCCACTTAAAATCTATGGACATTGATGGATAAATAGACAAGGAGTATGCCGTCTGGGGAGAATTGGTTACAGCGTAAAACGATTATTTCATGAAGCACTGTGGAATTTCTATATACATCCGTTAATCTAAACGAAATGGATGGAAATGCTTGCGTGGTTTTATGTTGACTCAAAAAAACAAATAACCTTTTGCCCGTGTATTCCAAAACCATTTCGTATTAGCAGTACGTATAATTAAAATCGCGAATTTCCTCAACTGAATATTTACTGGTATATATACAGTCATGTTCTCTAGCCGCAACAATAAACCCCTTTTTTCACAGAGTCTTTTGTTCAGCTTATTTCTTTGCAGCCTTTTTCACTGAATCATGGCCATACAAGAAAAAAGTAGATGTATCCTTTAAGGACAAGCCCGTTTTAACTCTAAACGCAGACAAAACATTTGAAAATTTTTTTCTTCTAAGGCTCAGTTGCAACGGAAGCGTAAGTAAACATAATTCGCAGTTATACACGAATTATATTCCAAACAAATTGTGAGTAAAAAAATATTGAAAGGGCCTCATACAAGCGGTTTTGAAAATGTTGCTTGAAAAGCTGTATGTACATATCCACTTAACAGCGTAGGACATTTATATCTTGTATTCGTCCTATAACATAATGCTTGTAAACTGAGACTGAAATTCATATTTTTAGAGGGTGGTAGACGTTTAAATATAACGTGAACGTACGTTGACGTTAGTTTGCTGCATCGCGTTGGTGACCTGATTGATGATCGTCAATTTACCGCCTTCAGTTCACTCCGTAAGCCCGACCTAGCTGTGTCTGCGGCCGTGCCTACTATTCACCGTTATTCGTTGTTCTTTGTGTCAGCCTTTCCGTTATAGAAAGCAGAGTCAAACGGCGTGCCTTCCTACCACTTGGCAAGCTGTGAAAGAGGACCGCCATTTTACATAATTAATATTCAAGAATGAACACGATCTGCGGGATAATGGTAGAAAACAGGGAAGAAAAGCAGTGGGTGGAGGGACAAGATCGACTTCCGCTCGTTAACTTGTGCGGCAACTCTCGGGACACCGAACCTCGTCATCGCTCTTTCTGACGTTGTTTCGTGCTCGTTGGGGAAAGAAGAGAAGGCTTTGTTCAGTTGCGGCGTCTATCGCAGCATTACTCGTCGCCACCACTCCCGATGTTGCAAATTCTGTCCGGATATTAGTGTAGCCCCTTAACGGAAGAAAAGGAAAAGGGAACTGGGCGGCGGAAAAGACACAGTAACGGAGAGAGTTTGAGAAGCATATGAGAGAGAGGAAGAGACAGTACAGGATCGAGCAATGGTACAATAAAGGAGAAAACAAGATAGGAGCTAACAGTAGAAAGGGGAGCGGAGCGAAGCAACCGGAATGAGAATAGCGAGCTTAAACTGGATAGAGGAAAGAAGGGAGATAGAAATTGGGGAAGTGAGGGAAAAAGATAGATCCTTGGAGTCAATCGAGCGGAGGACACTCCAATCCAATTCTCGAGCAGCTTCTCCAACCAGAAAACGAATGTGCGTAGTATCCTAAGAAAGGAAGACGAGAAAGACGAAATAACTAGTAGAAGACGTAAGAATAAAAGAGCAAGTGGCGAGAGAAAAAAAGCGCGAGAAGCAAAGAAATCGGGCCGACGATTTATGGAGTTTATAACAAGACGAAGAACACGAAAAAACGTTCTCCTGGGGCATACCATCGGCTGGGTGGCGCTGTCCAGGGCTAGGTTGGAATAAGCGACTATCAATGGTGGACGTATTTGTATAAGAAGCAAATTCGCATATAGAAAACACAGAATAAACCGAGTAACTCCCGCAAGAGGAAAATCTATTCGATGCTTTATAGAGAAAAGTGTCTCTTATGAGGTCAAAGAAACGTCCGTTCAAACGGGATAAAATTAAAGAAATGTGACTTTGTCACCATGAATAAGAACTCTTCGTCCGCTTTTTAAGGAATATTAGTGATTTCTCAAAATAGCAGGCTTTCTAGAACCATATTCCGTTTTGACCACGCATAACCAACTTATTCTAAAGACGTGTAGGGCATTAGTCGAAGTAACAAGAACTGCTTTTATTGGCAGCCCTTGGAAAATATTCATTAGCGATGACCATATACTTTATACATGAACGCATTTTTTACTTTTCAGTTCAGCACCTTACTTAACTTCAAAATTATACCGTACAGCTGTGGCACTAGCCATTGTATATTTCATAATATTGCATACCCGACGTCACAGCCCATGTTCCGAGAGCGTGCCTTTTTCGCTTTTAACTTTTCCTAATGTGGTATGAGATACGTTTTTATACCTTGACGTATATTCACATATTGTGTATTGTTTTTCTTTTAGACTTTCGTAAAATCTATTGTGCCCGTGTAGCCACTGGAGAAGGCTTCTGGGTGAGCCACCATCAGCTTAATGAAGTTGATGAACGCGCACAAATTGTTATTAAAGATTTATTAGGGCCCGATGATTACTATTTTAAAGCTCAATTTGAAGTTCATTGTGGACATGCATTCTCCGCTAAAAAAATTTTTAATATCAATACACGTTTGTTAACGCACGCAAACTGTGGACGAGCGTCTATAAGTCGCGCGCCTTAGGGTACGTTTCTTACATTTTGTCCCCAGAGAAAATAATGATGGTGGAATAATGTCGAACTGTGCATTTTTATACACAGTCCATTGTTTAATTTATCGTAAAGTTGACACATTATTTTTCGAGTAAAGTCTAAACCATATTCAAACATTAGTATTTTTAAGCAGGCTTTGTAGACGAAACGAAAAGCGTGGCTCAAAGATTTCGGGGTGCGTTGCAACAATGCTGACTGAGTTGACAGTTGTATCAAAGGCCTATTGTGATATTACTCCACTTTTTTTTACCGTGCTTGTTATAATTTCCAAGATGCATTCGAAGAAAAATTAATTTTGTTTTATATGTTAGCTTATATTCACTGAGTTTATCCACTGACCTGAACTTAAACAAAGACGGCCCCCAAAAAATTTAGTTTGGCTATCTCTTTTGGGTAGAACCTAAAGCTGCTGCTTGCGATCGCCCACTATAATTAGTTTATACTTATCACACCGCCAATAACGACCGTAAACAATTCGAACGTACCCAGTAAAGCCCCATCTCTGCACTCCACGTCCTGTTATCTTTTACAGGTTTGCTTATGATGTTCGTGACACAGGTTCGAACTTCGCAAAACGCGTTGACCGACTAAATAATGAATAATACCTCCACTGGCTTGTCTTTTACAAGAGGAACCGATTTCGAGGTTTTATCATATATAGTTGCTTTTTTACCTTTTTCCACTTGTGAATAAAAGGCGCTTGAACTTTGTTTTATTAGCATTATGCATTAGTCAGTAAAATTTTATGTAATGTAAAAACGATATTTTGTGGCATGTGTAATATATTTCTATATGTGCACAAAATTTTTAGTCTGCTAATAAGGTTGTTCAAGCATATGATGTTGACTGATACTTGTGTACTTCCAAATCGATCTTTACTTTGCCACATATCATGCAACCCTTGAAAACTAGCTTTCAAAACAGCACGTGCTGAACGCATATAATTTACTTTCATAGTGTATACATTTTCAGTTACGAATGCAAAAATTTTCTCAGGTAAAAATAGCTCTATATCTAACTGCATTTAGATAAATTGCACGGAACAATGATAATGAAGACTGGATGTATTATTCAGGCAACTAAAGCTAAATAAAACGCAATGCTAGGTATGCAATGACAATAAAACATCTAAGAAATAAAATGTGCAAAGACTATTAAACATAGAATTCAACAAAAAAAAATACGAATTTTCCGTTGATTGGCGACTTATAAAGACTTATAGAGAGTGACTTATAGAGAACAAAATGTATATAACGCCTAGTTATAACATCATATCAGATCGTTTACGTAATTATATTGATAATGATACACAAGCCCATAATGTAGAGAGTAGCGCAGAACGCAACATACAAAATATCTTGACGAACCCCACTGTGACTCACATAAATCTTGTACACATAGATAAATATAGTACAAATACCTACACATGCCTTTTATATTTCATAAAAGTTAATTGTTACATGAAGAGTCAATGTCTGCTTGCCCATCATTGTCTATTCATTTATGGTTAAATTCTCCTATAAAAAGTGCATTCTCAGGCACTGCACAAATCATACACATTATGTCAAATGAGTTTGAAACCTACGCTACTTTCTGACGCTCTGCGGTTTTGAGCACCATAGATGGCGCTTTAAGGGATTTTTGCATATTCTTGACGTTTCTCCAAATAATCTTGTGTCGTGAATATATCCTTTTCGAAAATTTCTTGTTACTAAAAAATTGTTGATTAGTAAACCATATCATTCGAAGATGTACCAGGCATTAAGCTTTGCGTGCCACCTTTTTGCTGTTGTTACTTAAACTATCACTTATCTGTTGGTAGAAAAAATAAACGATGCAGCGTGGCAGCTTGATCTCTATGTAATTACGAAGGACATTATTATTACTATTAATATTGTTAAGGTTCTTATTTTAATATAAGAGTTGTACTAAGACGCAAGCTAATTATCATCTCTATTGCTTCCTGATAATAATTACTTGCGAAGAGTAAGCACACTTTACGGCCGCACAATATTAAAAAGGATAGTGCGTTTTTTGCCCTTATACAGATGCCACCGGAAAAGTCAGTCTTTTGTCCCGAAAGTTACCAAAAGAAGTACCGCGGACAACTGAGTACGATCCCGTATCGGGTGATAATGCTGCCTTTTATGGTTTGCTGTGTTTATGGTCTGATCATTCCAAGTAATTAGTCACGTTTCTTTTTGCACCTGTAGGGTCAACAAATTTACAAGGCTATGAATGAACGTTTGGTCCCCCTATTTCATTTTTAGGCCCCTTAATATGTATTGTACAGACATGGTAAACGCAACCATATGATTGTATATTATTATATTATTCTGACTATTATATTGCCTAATAATTATGGTTATTTCAAAAAAGCGCTAATTATGCATATTTGGCAAAGTATGCGAATAACTGATACAATAGGTTCTCTGAACGTCTCGAAGCTATATTATCTCACGACACAAGATTTATATGGTAAATGCTTAAACAATGCTAACGATTTTGAAATCTACTCGAGGTAAAATTAGGCGTTTTTATAATAATAATTATTGCAACCGAAAATTTAAATTATTGCATTAGGACTCAAGATAAAATTCATTCGAATATTATGCAGAGAGTGCTAATATTCTCAGTAATGCAGTCCCAATATCTAACATATAGAGAATGGGATGAACCCGCGCCAAAGTAACATTAAATTCATTTTATACTGGTATCATGAGCGAGAGACCCAGTGAGAGCAAATTAAAGCTGATGAACTAGTTCGGTAACGCTAAGTTCTCAAGTGACAAGAGAAGCAGTGTGTGCAGGACGTGACCAGAACGACAAACAGGAGCCTTTAGTTGCTATGTAATCGTCAGATTAGGAAAGCTAGAAAGGTAAATAAGAACACTGCAGAGAATATACGGGCGTTGAGTCCATCGAATTTGGGCAAAAATTTCTCATTTTATTCTACTACATTGGCCAATGTATGGGATTTTCAAATTTCTAATTTTTCCAAATTGTCCAATTTAACGGTTGCCTCGTTAAAATTAGATGATTTTTTATTCACAGGCCTATAAAATATACACCTTAACAAGGTTTAGCAAGCGCTCAGGGTTCAAACATAATGTAGGCCTGCATTGTAAGGCACCATTTTGTCACAACCCCACAGGACTAAGTGGCTTCACTTACGGTGGCGAGCATTAGTTGATAGCGCGCTATCACTTCGGTATAACGCTAATTTAGCTTGAATTGGTCATTACAGCATTAGTAATACTTACTGCAATACTTACTATAAATATGTGAATTCATCAATTAATCCAGTTTTTCACACTTCTTGCCTCATCCGCCTATGGACACCGGTAGCTTAATAACAATACCATATCTCGTTCTTTAATATTGGGTTCTCTTTGTGTGACGTGTATTTTGCATGAAACTATGAAAACAAGAACCAATCAATTGTGCTAGCATAGTGTCGCGTTGAGCAGTGCACACTAATCAATCCGAACGTTCTAGATCAAACCCCAGCTGGGACACGAAATCTTTTCGAGTTTTTTCTATCTTTGCGGTTATGCTTGACTGCATTGACAAATCATATGCATTCCCTATCCTTAGTGTATTCCAATAGACTAGCGCGAGCGATGAGCCAACTGCGATGGTGAAGAAGATGCTAGATTTCAAGCAAAATGTGTTTATTTTATTATTTTACAAAACTGACACTATTACAATCGCCAGCTATACTGCCCGCTCCTTGGTCACCTTGGCCAGCCAGAAACGAAATATTGTTTAAGTAAAATACATAACAACTCCTAAAATAAACAAACACAATTTAAAATTTATGATATGTCGAATTAATGGAATTTCCATTATTCATGTCAGAATGTTAAACCTAAAAAAACGTATTTCATTCAACACTGTATTGAAGAAACTGAAAACGTGACTGATAAATCGATTTTATCCTAACAGTACCGGTTTTATTGCGGCCAATAGTTTAAATGACGCCAGGGAGTTCCTCAGAAAAAAAATTTATATTCTACAGCTTGTGTTATATATATTATGCAGATTAGTTTATATTTACAAAAATATTTGATATTATGTGTACATACTTTATGTTGTATAAGCAACTAAAGTAAATGCTAGAAAATGCGTGTTAATATATAATTTTACGGATATACAACAAAAAGCATGCAGCGCGAGTTCGGTGTGACCTACATTTTTATTTTTTAGGGCTGACCATCAGCCAACATTTAATGTCCAAGGTAGCACCTTTCGCGTTACTTCGTAAGAGTCTGGTGAAACCTAGATTACATGAACCATAAATAGCATGCTTACAGAGAACGGAGGAATTAGGCTAATAGAATTAGAACAGCTTAATTGATTAATACTTATGAATTACCTCTCAGTTTTTCTGGTTATCATTTTAAGTAGTAAAGAAAAAGAGTGGCACCATAAAATTTTGATATTTAGCTGTCATTCCATGCCAATAAGGTAAGAATGATGAGTACACTTCGATCCAATACCAGTTAGTGTATAACATAGGTATAAATATTAAACATCCTATTAATAATAATAATAATAATAATAATAATAATAATAATAATAATAATAATAATAATAATAATAGATCTCAACAAAAAAGCGTAAAATATGACTATACAAAACCATAGTGCCTTAAGTCTTTCCTTGGAACAAATTTGAACGACTCTATGGTAAGTGCTCCATTTAATGGATACAGGTTAATTTCCTTCGTACAATTACGGTACGATATAACCTTATGCTTTATGATTAATAAGATTGCAGTATCAAAGACAAGGATGACTGCACGTACCGTTAATAAAATGTCAACACTGCTATAAAATTATACATTACAAATATCACGAAACTTTCGCAAATATATACAGACGGCTAAAGGCTGGGAGCTACGTAAAGGCTGCGTAAAGAGGTTAACGTGAATACCTGGTTCAACATTCCTCACTTGTTTAGTGGTTCAGGTCGACCGCCCAAAACTATTAAAATGTGTGTTGAATTTTGAGAAACCAAAAATAAGTATAAAGAATGATAACTGACTGAGACTGCTATTCATGTCTGTGGTAATATAACGAAAAACTTACCAGCACACATGATTAAAAAGTAACGGCAAAGGTAATTAACAATAAAAACCTGTAGGACTTTTGTTCCACCAAATGTCCCCGGCATCTCAATAAATACTTCTCATATTTTTTAAGATCAGAACACAGCAGCAACTTAACGAATATTACGTTGGCATATTTTTTAAATAAAAGCTGAAGTGTATCAACTTGCTCATATTATTGAAATTTGTTTGTTCCCTCCTATGTAACTGCGGAAAATATGCTTTTACTCAATTCGTGCGATTATTGGTCCTATATTCATTGTCTGGGATATACAGAAATGAAGATAATAGGTTATAAGACTCATTATACAGCTAGAATGTTAACACTTTTTCTAAAAACAGCAAGCACGGCTGCATTCCTCGTACTACAGTAAATCAAGAACCTGGCTTTACTAGGAACAACAATACCAGTTATTGAAGGATGAGGCGCCTAAGTCTTTTGTTGCAGCTGGTGGTTAATTTTGCTTTGCGAAGACGGAATCGAATGAAATGAAATGTAGGATATCACCCTTAGGGCAACGAGAGTAGCCTGCCATTGCGTGTTTATGTGTGTGAGTGATCAGGATAAAGAGCGCTTTGTTCTTTCTGTTATCAAAAAAAAAAAAAAAAGCGCAAGGACCAGCACAAACGTGAGGTTCATTATTACGTGAGACAATTATCAGAGAAAACGGAATTCAATGGCTAGGTATGAAGACGATGTTTAGGTAGATGTGACGTAGGTGCGTCAGCCGTATGCAATTTCAGGTTAACCCAAAAAAATGATCAACCTGTGCTGGGATGCTTATATTGAGAAAATTATTTGGTACTACTATTCACTGTAGTAATGAGTCTATGCAATTACCTATTTTGGTACGCTTTACATAGGGAACTTTAAATTTCGCTTTTAGCCTTTTTCGATTAGCAAAAAAGCGGAAATCTAGAAACATCGGAAGCTACCAATAAGATACATAGCTTCATACATACGTAATATAAAACGTAAACGACGATGTAAACAATTACGGAAGGAAACGAGATCAGAAAATTAATTGGCTTCGGGACAATACGATAGTGAAACTAGAATGTTAGGACGCAGCGCACTAAAGACATAAAATGATATTATTATGTAATGGGACCTGCTGCACTTGTTAAAAAGACGTTTGAAGATATTTATAAATTTTCGCATAAATTTTGTTCAACTAAATTGTGAGACTTTATTAACTTGTACTTCACTTTTGTTTTTAATCACAAAGATTTTTTTTCTATCATATTCTATTGATCAGGCCTTCTGTACACAGCACATGCGCGTGTGTGCATGCACGTGTTTTGAGATAAAGAATATTTTACCGGAACGAGATAAACATTTCACAGTTACAAATTCGATATAAACTTACTTAACAAATATGGACCAGTGGATTTTAGCTAAACTTTCCTTGATCTTGGATAGTAAAAGGAAATTCACCTATCTCATTGGAAAGTATCTCCAGTCGTTCTCAATTAAAATGACTTCGACTGATTTTAATTACGTTCTGTTATAGTATGATGCTTACCTCGACGGCGTCAGAGATTATGTAGTTTTAGCTTGGCAATGTTAACTGTCTCTTGCATAAATTGAAATACAAAATAATTCAATAGTGTGAGCACCTCTATCAATAAACATAAAAACTACGAAGGATTTTCATACGTCTCATGGTAACAAAGCTTGTTCAATAATTACAATATCGTTCAAAGAATCTATCTCACAAGCAGAACACAAAAAAGATATGATTAAAATCGATAAACTGATTGTTGAAACCAGTGTAAAAACAAAACGCTATAGGGATCCCCACTTAAACTCGAAACCGATTTCGCACCACTTTAAGCTTTTAAGGTACGTAAGCCATATAATAGGCATGTGTCACCCACGGCAATTGAACTAGAAAACGCTAGCGTTGCGGCCAGCTAGTTATCCGCTCAGACAATCGTAGCCAACTTGCACGAGTAGGGGTAGACCTTTTATGCTTCATTCAGTGCAGTGTCAATTGCAATAATAATCTGTTGAATCTAGCTGCAACCATTGGTCAGTTCATTCAAGTTTTTGAGAATTTGCCCCGTCTTAGCTACTAAACCACTCTCGTGTCATTTCGGGCACTCTAACGGCTTGTTGACTTTTCTTTAATTTTACTACGCCTAGCTTAATGAGTGCTTCAAGGGTAGTTGACTAACTCTTCAACATTAACCCAACTAGATTAATAGGCCAATCTTTTATCTAACACTATTCCTATGTATTCGATGCACACACAATTAAATAAAATATAGGAAGAAGTTGAAGTAAGGGGGTCTGTAATCTTGCTTCACTTTCTGGATAATTAATACAAATTTTCTCTCGATAGACCTGTCAAATGTTGCCCGAAAATGCGATATGTACTCCTTATGAAGCAATCCATGAAAAAGCTTTCTCTTCATTCTTAATTTCGCCCATAGCACTTCTCTAATGTACATTTCTTCCACTTTTGTTTCTTAGTTTCTAATAAAGGGCGCTGTTACAAACGAAAAGCTCACGGTTGTCATCAGGGTCCACTTCACTAGCATCTTAAAAGCAGCACTTCAATCGGAGTGTCCGAGCCAGAACACTTGAAACAGGTGCAGTCTACTTTATCCCTAATTTTGCTAATGTGTGAATTCATTTCATGGAAGCTGTGGGAGTTAGTTAAGCGGGACCCGAGTCGACTGACCTATGTCTAAGCGTTTTGTAATTCGAGAGATGTAGCCGCTGGAGTCAAGAAGATCCCAAAAATGGAAGAGACTTACAATCTTGACTCTCTGAATCCGGCCCGAAATGGCCGTTCCTCTGCGCTCCTTTGCAGTAGCTGGTCGATGTAGGTAAAATTTTTTTGTACTAGACCACTTCCGTCATTCAGGAGCGGGTTACAACCCCATGCTACCGACGGTATCAAAAATTGACCGCCTCTATAAAGAGCTCACTTGAACCCTGGTATGCATCCCTCCCTTGCTTTAAACATTTAGGCGCCTACCACAAATTATTCACCAGGCAACAGGCTTTCCACTAGACACCAGTAACAGGCTCCCAGGACTTTACCCTAATCAAAAATCACGGGACAACCAAAAAGAGAAAGAACAAATACCGTTCCTTTAGGACAAAGGGTAAAACTCCGTTCACGGGATTGCCCGTTCAATTGCAAACAACCATGAATAGCACAGTTTAGATCATCCAGTTAAGCTATTATCGCAGTAAGACTCGCAGATATAACTCGTATAATCGCAGATAAGCAAAGCAAACGAAGGTCTCTTCAGAGACAAGCCTTCTTGGGCACAGGATGCCAAGAGCGATGCATACATAGAGGTGATGACTTCAGTGGATCGATTCCAATTGAACCACAGAAATGTATTCTTGTAGGTAAAGGTACAGCACAATAATTGCTTTTAGTTTTTTTTTATACCTCTTACTTCTTTTGTAGACCTAATAAACCTTGGACAAAGTAAACATGTACCTTGGCTAGCAAGCAAAATTCGCGGGGAAATGCTACTATTCCGCTTCGGATGTGCTAACACTGCATCGACACTGTGGGGTTCTCTTCACACGAATGTCCGGGGCAGACATTTTGTATCTTAATACCTAAGAACGGCCTGGTCATACTCAACTGTAAGTTCACATCTATTTCTTACAGGCACAACCAGGGGTAATACCTGGACTTCAACCCGTGACGGAAGGACCATACGCACGGAGTGAGTTCTCAGCAAGTTCTAAATGGCGAGGTGAACCTTTCTAATAAATACTCTGTGGAGTATTTAGTAGACCTGGTACGGCCGAGACAGCTCGGAGAGCAAGAACCAAAAGTAAGACTTTTTTCCCGGTCATTAAATTCTCATTGAACAAATCAAGTGCATCAGTATGCATAGAGGCAAGCCCGTCTAAAGAGCTTCAGAGCGTCTTTGTAAACTCCTGCACTTCTCGGTCACACCCCGTAAAGGGCGACCAGTGGCACCGAGAACTAGTGGAACTTGCAAATTTGGGCGGTCAAATATTCTTGCGGTGAATCCCGAAGCTTCAAATGCAGAGGCCTCACAACGCCGACCCAATAAACGTTGCCACCCTGCTTTTGGACTACGACAAGAACAGGGCCATGGTCCACAAGTCGATCACGACCAGCAAACGGGAATGCTGGGACAGCTTTTTGAAGGTATCGAGACAGATCCTTGGGATCGCTCGCTTCAGGATCATTAAAGAACGATTGGCGGGCCGACAACAAATTACCCTGTACTTGAAGAAACGGAAATCGATCCTAACATTGCTGTTTCCTCAACATCTTCTCTTCGACTTAGCGCCTTTTTAGTAAAATATCCCCCGGACGAGCTCCCGTCAGCTTCACCAGCTGAAGTTATAATCGCGGGGGAGGATATCATACCCAACAAGGTTCCAAGACCTGATGGATTATCTTCCGCTATGGTCAAGATCTTCTTCAGGCAATTCCGTTATATGTGCAGAATGCGCTTAGTAGCCTGCTCTGGTCTGCTGTCTTGGATACCCTCAAGAGGAAGAGGGTCGCTGCCTTTTTGGTAAAGATCGTATCTGACTCTCTAGATGGAAGGACATTTGACAGCAAAGGTCACTTGAATCTTGAATCCCATACGGGTCAACTCTGGACCCTCTGCTCAGAAATGACCCTTGTGGGAAACTTGACCTACAGTGGAGTCTGTCACTTGAAGGTCCTATTGTATGATACTCAGCTCCTGGCCGACACTGGCGGCCCATTCCATCACAGCTATAGGAGGATCATAACGGCAGCGACGCAAGTACTGTCGGACTCGATACCGTGGGACCCTAGGAGTTTCAAATTTGACAGTAGACAATTTTCGTAGAATATTTTTTTGCAGGCAAAGACCGCTCCCCTAAGCAAACACTTTCCAATTGGCAAGAGTAGTGGAGCTTTATGGAAAAAAGCCAGATGAGCGCTACAGTCAAGAAACCCATATTCTGCATTAAGACCCAGTTATAAGAACGGAGCGCTATAACTCATTTTATAAACCAAATCTTCACCAAACACGGAAACTTCGGCAAGTATTTGCACTGCTTCAGCCACGCGACTACAGAAGCCTGCGACCCCCAAAATGCAAACGTCGGCGACACTGTGTCCTTGGCGCCACTGACGAAAATGATAGAAAACAAAACTAGAGCAAAAAAATAAAGAGCTGAGACGAAGAAGTCGTAGCTTGGAAACTTGCTTGAAATAGTCAATGTTTTATATAAAAGAGTTACAGTATGTAACTTTAAACTTCTTTTTATATGCAACGCAGGAATCTCTACTCTTAGGTAATCGCTAAACAAAGGAATATTGTACATACGAGATATTAAATATATGGGAGCTGTTTAAACACACAATTCGTACAAAGATTACATGTCATCAGCGGGATCCGAACTGACGACCGCCAGTTTTACATCCAGTTATTTTGTCTAGGTATGGAACAACCTTTGCGTGTGGAAAACATATGAACGCATGTAAATAAAGCTATGAGAACAAAATGTTATCCCGTACAGTAAACAAGCGTGAAAATGAGTACCGCAGGTATCTGCCCTTTCTTTAGCCAGAGTGAAAGGTAATTCTATTTCAATATCTACACGTAAATTGGTGGCTGAATTAAAAATATTTCCGATATTTGTAAAAGTTCACAAATATTAAGGGACAAGATTGTATTTTATTTATTTACGTCCACACATTTCGTAATGCCAGTCTCTTTCAGCATACGAAAAACAAATCTGTAAAGACAACAAAATAGTCTCACAAGGAGGAAAGGGAATATATCCGATACATTTCTCCTTCTTCGTATTATTATTATTTAGCTGTAGAAGTCGTTAAAGGGAGTGAAGTGGTTGAGCTATGTGAAAATCGAATAAAGGTCACAGGCACAAACTAGGTACGCTCATGCTCATCTTTAATTAGACGTTACATTAGACACTAGAGTGAAGTAACTAACGTTTTGAGATCTTTAGTAAAGCTAACATTCGTAACGAAAATGCATTCTTATTAATAACAAGCTTTTGGTACCGTATTTAAACTATCTATAGATAAATGTATTTTTTACGGATAATACGATTAATCATATAGAATGAGCCTTTTTTAACTAAAGCGCTTTTTAGCCCTTTTTAATGAGACCTTTTTTTAACAAAACTCCATTGGGTTAACTAGTCTTGTTTGGGCTTATAGGGATACTTATAGCTATTTTCAATAACATTAATCAAAGCCAATTTTTCGAATATGTTTGTTCACTGACGTTTTTTCAATTAAAAGATTTTTACGTGATAAATTAGCATAATATGCTCCAGAACGGCATTTTCAATAATTATTGCTATATGCCGCTACCTTCTCGTTAACTAGTTGACCAATACGGGGTAAAGCCAGTGGAATTATCTAGGCCTTGTTTGTCGGCCAAGGCAACTTAACATTTAGTACCGTACATCACTGAAGGCGTGTTGATGAGCTTGAAGAAACGCATGCTAGTGATTAATTAAACTAGTTGCATTCTTGGTAGGGCAGTGTAGTGAGGGAATGTTTTTGATGGAAAGCATAACAATGTAAATTGATATTACTAAGGCTATTTGTGGACCATCGTCGGAAGCATCAATCGTGAATTTAAGCGTTTAAATTTCTTTTGGCAAAATGTTTGGCATCAATCTGAGCGACATCTCATTCAGATTTTACAACAACCATAGCCTTGAATTAAACCTAGACTGCATTTCTCGCACTTACCGGAGATAAATGGTGAGATAATAGGATAAACTGAGAATCCTCGACGCATGTGAAAGTAACACACTGCGGTCCCCTTAGTGATCCTGTTAAGATTAACAATGAGCTTTTTTAAATTAGGACATCAAGCATTCCACTTTATGGAAAAAGAATCGATTCATTACAACGTGATATTTTTAATAAGCTTATTTTGGCTATCAAAAATTGGTGACACATTGAACTCGAAAGAGTGCAAGATGGAGACATTTAGTGAAACAATAGGTTTGGCGCTTGCGGATCCGGAAGTGATCGCGGAAAACCCATTGGGAAGAATTGATCGAGCAACGATTTTGATGGAGACGTAGTATGCGCACGAGCAAAACGTTTACTCTCAAAGCCACAATTGAGCCAAACGTTTTATTTCGGATGCATGACCTTGAAAAATGTTACTAGTCTTTCCTAAGTGGGATGTAATGAAGAAAAAATTCAATTTTGTCTATTTTGTCGCTAAAACGTATTTTGCCCAGTCCCTCGCAGTCAAAAACAAATTAAATTCGGGAAAATGTACACTACTGAAGAAGGAAATAAAAAGCGGTCCTCTCATGTCTTTTAGCCGCAGCTGTAGTTGCGCTCGAACAGGCCGAAGTAAGAAAAATAAATGTTGGCGTAGGATTTTAAAACTACCACCAGTTGACATTTATTTTAAGGCAATGACAATAGAAATTGCCTATGACGAATGCAGAAGCGTGGTAATGTTTTCCGTTAATCTAAACAAATCTGCCCAAATTGAGTAGAAACGTAAACAGAGTTTCTTGCCGGTACATTCAGATAATTAGGGTTTACAGTTAAAAAGATGATACATGTTTTTTAAATAACACCTGTAGCCACTTGAGGTAACATCCTTTTAAATATGTTGACGCCTGAATCATTAACTGATTTCAATTACAAAATAGGCGTCCTCGTTTGGACAAACATACATTTTCTAATTACTGCAAGCGGAACCATTTTCGACAACAAATATTTAAATATATAAGACAGAAACAAAATGTGCTGAAATTGTGTGTAACTTATACTAGCGTTTTAGGCTCAAACATGGATGACATTCTTAATTATCCGAAAATGTGTCATACAGCTTTTCAATTTTTTGAAGCGTGAATGTGGTTCCTCTTTTTTTGTAGTATTATATGGCGCCGTAATTTGGCAGTCACTCTTTTATAATTACCCTAATCTCAGTAAGTGCCTCCTATCTAGTGACATGCTAAAATCGAACACTGTCAAAAGAGAGCAAAACTTTTAAACGCTTATCTTCAGCCTGAGATGAGTTTAACTTTCTAACAAAAACAAGTAGCTCATCAAACGTATATACTAGAAAAACCAACCATTTACTGACTTTCGAGTCTGTCTTTCGCTTCTGAAAATTTGGAAAATATGCGCTCAGAAAAAGTTTTTTCAAAAGTACCTATTGTGTTTTCTATATAAAAAGCTATCTGTCTTAATGCCTACAGCATTCCTTCGTAGTGAAAATTTTCAATCAAAAATGTTTAAGTCCAATGCGCTCGTGAAAAAAATTTTGTTCTCTAAAGGATTTGTCCTCAATGTTTGACAAACTCGTAGAAATCGCTAACCTTTCTTGTATATTGATGGCAGCTTTTTCTATAAAAATCTAAATTTCAGCATTCATGTAATATGCTTGGAGACATCGAAGTCGATGAAGGAATAGTACAAAAGAGACGGCACAGAGACGCACTAAATTGGACACGGAATAACCAAGCTTACCGGCACGTGCCTAGTAAGAACTCGCTGTTTGACGATGAGAAAAGCAAGAATGGGTGCTTTCTGTCGAGACATTACGTGAACGAGCTGAAGAATAAATGCGACAGCTTACTCCTATGACGGTGTTCCGGTGCGGAAGCACCCATTTCCATCTGTACAGTTCTACAAGCGAGCGGTGGCATTGGAAAGCTGGGGAAAGATAAATCCAGCGAGTGAAGTCAGGGGCTGGTAAGAGGACAGAACGGGGTAACGGTGCACGGTACCCGCCATCTTCACGCCTATGTCACTAGGTTATTGTATTGGTCAATGTTGTTCAGTTGCATATCTATTTTCAATACTCATTTGCATCTTGATTGAATATACAAAGACTGCGATAATTTTGGCGCTGTCTGCTCGCGGCCAATGTGTGTGAGCTCGAACAAGCCTGTCCTTCTGTTTGTGAGTTGTTGTAAGTGTTAGTACAACGGAGGCTTTGACCGATGCAATGATCGGTCGGTTGATTTTTAGGGTGATGGTGGGACCTGTGATATTATGGTAGCAGAAAAGGAAGCTGTCGCGGAAGTGTAGGAAAGGTCCGAACAGGAGGAGGGTAACTACAACTATATTCTTGTAAAATTTTACAAGAATATAAAATATTGAATTTCAGTTGGTTAGTAAAGTGTATTGCATTTATGAAATGGTTATGGCAAGCGATTACCATTCAAGGAATAGTATGGATTGACAGTCAAATATATTTACTGTAGTATAGTATTGTTGATAACTATTTAGGATACCTTATTTAGGATACAGAATAAGACCTATATAAAACACAGATATATTTACGTGGAAGGCATAATGGTAGTCGTATACCGTAACCGTTTACGTTTTGTTTATTGATCAACCAAGCCTATTCCATACAGGGTCTTGCGTTAGGTCTGCTGCAAAGGGGTACGGGCCAATATTGCTTACTTCTAGGAGAAATAAGGCTTCTAGGAAGCTGCGGTATATTGGCCAAAATTGGCATTGAATGTTCCCACTCAAGAGCGGTGTCTTGGCCCTATAAATCCATATAACGGTTCGCTGTTGGTATCTGCAATGATAAATTTCTAAAAAAATTTATGTTTGTAATACTATACCCGAGCAAAACATCCAGATCCACAGGTGGTTCACGTAACGCGGCAGTTTTATTCGCGTTTGTAATTGTGTAGGCTCATGTTTTCACAAAAACATGGTGAATTGCCATATATATATATATATATATATATATATATATA
>MNPL01000196.1:0-16311 GCA_002081605.1 Tropilaelaps mercedesae
TATATATATATATATATATATATATATATATATATATTTCCGTCAGATATGTATCCATGGGAAAGCTGCCTATGTAAGGGCTGGGTTACCGCACAGGACGGAAGATAAAGCAATTGTAAAGTGACATTGTTAGGTCAAAAACAACCATCAACAACCAACAACAAGTGACCATCTCTAACTATGATTTTCCTGCCGATTTTCTGGTAAATACAGCTCAGTTAATACTTATTTATTAAGGGCTCGCTATCAAAGCTAAACATGTACCTTGTGTACCAACAAAAATAAGCGATCGAATTAAAAATTAGCTAGTCGCATGTACTTTTAATTGCCCTTCTTTCAAAAGTGTGACCTGGATGATGGCGCTTGAGGTGAACAGAATAGCGCCTCAGAATGTTAGTTGGTATGCTGAGCAAAACAGTAGTATGAATTGGCATATCTCAAGAAAAACTGTGAAAATTCATTTTATCAAAGGACAACTGATGCCATAGCTGGATACAATAAGTCCGCAATCGCCTTTGTCATCATGATCACGATGACGGTCATCATTAGCAGCATCACCATTATCAACTATGTATATGGTGATTTGGCGCTTAAACAGACAAGTATTATCAAGTTTCTAGTTATCAATTCAAGTGTCTACGATGAAGTAAATATGTGGATAAACTCGTGCACCTGGCGTCGGGACGCAGACATTTCAACTTTTACAATGCTCTTCTGCTGCTGATCACTAAATTGAGAATAACGAGAGTGCACAGCAGCAACGACAGCAGTACGAACCAACAAACAGATTATCGGCGGCTGGTACTCAGTCAGAAAATAGCAAAAAAATAGTCGCGTCCCGCTCGTCCCCTTTAACTATGCCTTGCCCCTTCCCATAATGTTATCCATGATTCTTGGTAGGCGCTCTTTGTGATGGAGGAGTGTGTATGGGAATGCTGCTAAGAATAAAAATTGAGCTAATGCTAAACCTGTAAAGTCGCATCGAGCGCCGTCTCTGTCCTCATCAACGCTTTGTTATATAGGCGCCTTGGTTTGGGGGCGGCAGAGCTGGTCACTCAAAAAGAGCCTAAAAACTTCAGATATGTCCAAGAAAAAAAATATTCAGCTTGGCTTTTTCATGAATAAACCTATATTGAATCTATTTTCTTCTCATGTATCGTTAATCTGGTCGTTGAAACTTACACACAGTTTTCGCACATTGCTTCACGAGGTTTTCAGATCTGTTGTTGACAATTTGAACAAAATAAGAGACGGCAGAACATCCGTGGAGAAGTCAAAGGTGACGAGCACATACAAGTAGCACACAGAGCAAAGATACAGGATCAGGGGCCAACGTCAAGCAGAAGCAACGTCAATAGCCAGTGCAACAGATCCAAGCGAAAGCTGTAAGCATCATGAGACCAGAATCAGGCATTCAATGAACTACGCGTGTTATATCTGCGTCGTCGTACAATCTTCACGCGCTCGCAATCTATCTAAATGTAGAATTTGGTACAAAACGATAGATGGATCCCGCTACAGCATCAAGCGGATGGTCCTAGTTTATAATACGACCAACCACCACAAACAATAACGGCAGAAGGTTCAGCTGGCAGAAGAGCTAACATCAAAGCCTCGAAACAGAGAGCTGTTGGAGACTGTGAAGTCGAAAACATAATCCAAAAACACAGCATGTTGCTGTGCATAAAGCATGTTTGCCCGGCAGCGGTACGTGTCGGCTGGAAACTGCCTCCCATAATTGAATGCATACAAATGAAGCAAATATGCTGCTATATCTCGTATACTGAGCCAAGATTATGGTTAACGTACCAGTAATAAAAACATGTATTCTGTGAAAATCAGTGAACTTAGTGATGACTACCACTCATACGGTATATCACACCGTTATAATATTTTTGATACTTGGGTCTACTCAATTGGATATGACAATAGTGTCATATCCGCTTTCTAGAGCATCTTTTACTCTACTAAATTTACTTGGGTATCTCCAAGAACGCTGGAAGATCTGTAAGTCTTTGTTGTTACCTTGGTAGAACTTGTGGTAACTAGACGTATCTTTTAATAGCTTAAATTTTGATCTAAGACCTCATGAAAATCAAAATCGCATCGCATTCCTTTTCGAACCTTGGCCTTAGAGTTAAACACCCAGATAAAGAGTTTCCTTCGATGACATAGTCAAGCGTCGTATTTTTTGGGCAGAGGAATCCACTACTGAAAACTTGTCACCCAAAAAAAGCAAAAAACCTATCGCATTGCTATATTGAATACATTCAAGGGACACGATATGGTTTTGTCGTTTGCCTTGACTTCTGTAGTTCGTTTATTTCCGAAACAACCGATTTAATGGTTGTAACTTGCAAAAAGTGTTAAACAATTTAATTAAAAATTTATTATTTTGTTAGCGAATTCCTACTACATGGCCATTTGTCCGCTAGTCATTTATGCATCTTAGTTTGCTTTTAACGGGTGGCTGCAATGACCAACGCTTAAAAGCCTTTGTTATAATTATGATGATAACGTGATTGCTATTATCCGCCTTCCTACCAAGAGCTTCCAAAGCAAGTAGTTGACTTGTCAACATGCCCATACTTAATTCACTAAGTCACTACTAACAGTATTTCGACAGTCGCATATAATACGACCCACACGAATTTTTCTTGGATGTTTCTGATTGAAAGCCAGTGAGGGCTGCTGCGCAGCCTATAGTTTGATTAATCGAGTTTTTTTGGCATGCAGAATTTTTGGCAGCCATATCCCGTTGTTTTTTACACGGAACAAGGCGCGAGACTAAGGGGATTTGAATAATAACAGCCACAACCGCTTTACGTCAACGGAGATTATTACGACATTGCTTCGATGGAATACGCGCTTCGTTTAATACGGGACTTCGTTGACTACGACATAAAATGTATGGTCGGATCTACGGTCTAGACGACGGTGCTTCTGAAAACAGCATCAGTTAAGTCCAATTCCTTCAGTGACATCGTAAGATAAAGCACCTCCGCAGTTTGGTATGATGCGAAAGCTTGAATTCCGATGGCACTCTATTCATCAGCGGTTATGCCAATAGTTACTCTAAAATAAATGAAATGTTTTTCAACACAATTTTTATTAATGACACCGTATCTATATTACCACTGGCGGGTAGAATCATGTCCAGTAATCAATTTAAGACAAGTCACGTAAAATTTCAATTTTTAAACATGCCATACAGCCTCTCAAATCAGAAACAACAGGAGTATCTGTCTATAGCTGTGGACGAACCTAAAATTCGATGGTAACTGATCACTTAATGTCTATTTAATAAACAGTATCTCGTCAGGTCGACTACTTGTGGCGCCCATATTTTTCAGTAGTTCCTTTTCTGACTAAGGTTCGCATACCGCTACACCTTATATTGTCCTCCGCTAATTCGTATTTTCAGGCTTCCTTTCCCTTTAGATACCAATATTTCAAATCACTCTTTTTTGCGAAATCTGATCTACTAGCTTCAATTTGTGCATGCTAAATTGCCTCTTTTCGTCTTAAGCATTTAACCTTGCCTTGATAAACCAAAAATTGCGTCCACTGTGTGGTTGGTCTCTATGAAAAGGTCAAATTCATGTCCTTTGCCTGTCGATTTTATACTTTTTTGCCTGTTAAGTAAATGGTTAAAGTTAAATAATCCCTGTTAGGTCCTTACGAACTTCCAAATAACCTGTATAGAAGTTAGCGCGCTTAAGGCTGACCTCAAATGTTAGCTTGAAACGCGTCCACCTGTACTTTAGACGTTAAAAGTGTCACCTTGAAATAAGGGTATAAAAAGGTGCATTAGTAAATTACCCAGAATTTACTGAAAAGTTATTCTTTGCATAATCACCATTGTTGCTGTTTCTATGATTGGCATTGTCGCAATCAAAGGAAATATCGAATTGTGAAAAAGCTAACGAACAATCAAAATTGTACGAAACTAGTCTTTCCGGGTCTCACGGATTTAGGCCGACGATGTTGACTGCAAGTATAGAGCCTTTCTATACTTACGAAAATCGAATTACTATTACCAGCACCATTCTATAGCGCTTCATTTTCTTTGTCTTCGCTTCCTTCATCTGCTAAATGCTCACGCGTCACTTAGTGCTTTCCTATATATTATATGTGTGCTAGTCTCTACGCCGATTTTGCTAGCGCTGCACGCTCCTGCCACTGCTGCTAAAGCTCGCGGTTGCTGTCGGCCTGGAACGTCCTGGCCTTTCAGCTCCCAACGGTGTAACCTAGTTTATTATGCGTGGGTCTTCTTTCTAAACGCGTGCAACAACAACGACAAGAACAGGACCAACGTAGACAACATGAGGGGTAGCATCCACCGTAGCCGTCGGAGCCACGACAGCCGCATTTCTATTTTCCTTCTCTTAACATTACTTTTTTCTTATCATCCTCAATGAATAATATATGCATTATTTGCGCTTAGTACTGTTGGTGCGACTGTTGTTAGAGTGTTGTTGCTGTTGTTGGGCGATGATTTTCGCATAAGAAGCACGCGAGAATAATAATGGTGTTACCATTATCAGAATTATTATCATCAAAACCAAAACCAGAAGATGGCCGTTGCGGTGTATAAAATCTTAAGTGTATTCCGCTTCACTTGTCATGCATGCGTGCGTAGAAGCAAATCTGCGCAATGGCTTTATGTTGTCTGTTTTGTGCAGTACTATAGGAGACGTACAGTATTCGTATAGCTCAAACGTAATATTGTGCCCCTGGCTGCATATGCAGTCTGTCGAAATTGCTAATTTTGTTGTGCGATATAGCCCATCGTGTATGAGAAACATAGCATAAGAGAGTGGCTAAGTTCAGTGATAAATGCACGCGTAGTATTGCTGTTGCTCCTGTTTTTGTCGTCGTCGTCATCCTGTTTTTGTGGTAACATTTCTATCAATATTTGATCCGAACGCTCAGTTTATTTTCAACAGACAAAGGTATTTGATAAGAGCTACTTCAAGGTGGGGATTAATCGCACCTTCCAAACCAAGCCGAAGATAAAAGTCTGAATCTAATGCTTCCTTAGTTGTGGAAATACTTTCACACCTCACTCAGAAAGTGCGCAAGAAATGTCGTATAACATCTCTGATAAGGCAAATAAAATTAATAAATATTAATTATGGCGTTATGATACTATTAGCAGACCCTGCCTACATATATCGGATGTATAAATATTTTCATGGCGGATCTGACAATAAAACTTCTAGGTTTTGCTCATTTATTTAGCCTACTCAAGATGAGTAGGCTAAATATTGGGCAAATCGATTTGCACTAACTTTATGCAGAACCAGTAGTTTGGCAAGCTGATACTTACTCATGCATATTACTTTACAGTAGACATGGTTAGTACATGTAATGTATGACATGCTATAGCATATGACATGGATAAAGTGACCATTTCGCAGCGGAACGGCCATCTCACGTGTCACATATGCTAATTCTGTGGTATATATCAAATTGTTGAAAACACCTAAGTTAAGATGTTCTTAATCCCGAAACCCAGATCTCTGAGACTACTAAATAAAAAAAAAACTATATGAAATCCCTGTTCAGTGATCGCTACAAACATTCAGAAAATTCTACAAGATCTGTCTCGTGACACTAATAAAAAGGCACTTTGAACCTTTATCGATAAACTTACAATAATAACACAATAAAAGATTAAGTGGCTTTCTATTACCATGTGATGATCCCAGACGTGGCTAGGCGAATGGTTTCTGATTTAGTTGAACTAAACTAACCGATATTTATGGACAGAGGTCTTAACTTTCACTAAATTTTGCTTGCAAAAACGTTTTCTATTTTTCTGGTTTTTGTGTTATATATACACACCAGGGGTCAATCCAGATCAAAGCTCTTTTAAGATCACGTATTACAGCGAATCACGAATACTACAACGTACCGGACGTATTCAATGTATGAACCACGAAATGCCAAATAATATCGTAAAGGCATATACAGCTTCATATATAGCTTCATGGATTGATAGCCTTGTATACTTGCAAATTTGATTACAAATCCGTGAAGAATAAAAGTTTGTGACTGAACTCTGGGTTCATTTTTTAGCCCAAAATTACGCACCTTAGTATCCCTCCACACCCAAAGAGTCCTACCTAGATCACAATCACACGGATAACTACCATATTAGAAGTTGAGCCAATAACATCTGAAGAAAAAGAACAGTCCTTTGCACTTGTTCTTACGTACACCCTAAATACTCATAATGTAAAAGAGAAGGTTTTGGTCTTGCATTAGATCGCTCACACTATTCAAAGGACAGGTTCATATTGGGAGAAATACTTTATGCAAACTGTCTTTTCAAGAACACCGTCATAAATGACGACTCCTCCAAACTGAAAGAAAAGCTGTGTTTGTGGTCAAAAAAGCTATGAGTTCTGTTTACGTTTTTTACGAGTTTTATTTTGTTAACTTCAAGTGCCGATATACTTCTTCGTGTTTCCTAAAGTTAATATGTAGACACTTGTTTACGAGTGTATAGAATTTCACGTGTGAATGTATAGCATTTGCTTTAATAGCCGTCTTCTTGAGTGTTGCTCCCTCGTCAAGGAGTTTTATAGTATTTATGGTCATTCATCCTTTTCAAAGAAACTCTGGTAATAACAGTAATAATTATAATGAACGCTAAGTAAGTCGATAGTTTAGTCAATTCGCACGTAGGTGCAATGGTCACGTAGCACTGCATACATTTTAAATGTGATGCACGTTTTTATTTTAGTATATATTCATGATTTGTTAATTACGAAATTCTCTATGCATACATTTTACACTACTATCATGATTGCACTGATGGTGATTGTGCCAATATCCTTACTACTACTACTATTACTACTACTACCGTTACTACTTATGCTTTTATTACAGTTGCTACGAGGCTTACTTCCGGTTGGGACGCAATTTGTAATCGGGGCGGTAACATATCATTGAGCATTGGAGCAACGGACAAGCGAACCGACGCCAAGCACGGCGCAAAGAGACGCTTAGTGTAGCTGGAAAGCCTGTAGAGAAGAAAGGTTGACGCACAGCATTTCACACTCGCATGCCGTCATACCACAATACGGCAACGTAGACTGCTTGAGAGTAAATGAAAGTATGCTTACGTGTGTATGGATGTGAATTATCTTCTTCGTTCAGACAACAAATCATCGCCAAATATGCGTCAACGTCCGATTACGCCCTCGTCATCATATTATAATCACGATGTTCATGTCGATACCGTTGGGTTTGATGAAAATGTGCGCTTTGCGCGGGAAATTTTACCGTAAAGGAGACGTCGAGAGATAGAAAGAAAGAAAATGACAAAAAAGTTAACACGAGGGATGATTTTCGCCACAAATTTATAAAATGTATTATTTGCTATTTTTCTTTCAAAAAGTGCGAGAAAATAGTTGAAAAAGGGCAAGATATTGAAAAAGGCAACATTCGAACGAGAATTCACAGTCCCTCGTAAAAAGTGACTTAATAGAGTACAAGAGATAAAAGCGTCGTTAACTGTTTTCTACTGCGTTTGCACTTATGAGTCAATTTTTACTCTATGGACTAAGACTAGTTTATTTACAGACCATTGGGATTAACGGAAGAACCTGTTTTTGGCTAACAATAAAGATGTGTTTGACTCGCTTTGGCTTAAATCATAGCTGGACGGCGCCACCGAGCTCAGTCTGTTTTTATACATGTATGCAGGCTTCGAATTTAGACATTAAGACATGCAACTTACTGCACATTTTAAAACTGCAAATTTTTTATCTTTGCTCATGCGATGGCAAAGCAAAATTTATTTTAGCACCGGAGTGTGGCCATACAAAGATAATGAAACATGAATCAGCGTAAGAATGCGAATCTCTCTGTGTATTTTGATTCGATAGATAATATTATACGTTTGCGCATTTGCAGCGCTGTCCTAACGACACAAGATTTCGCCGTATACGAGCTTTACCGATTTCACGTAATTCTCCAATTCGAATACTACAAAGATTCTCTTTCCTAACTAATGTTTTATCTTCAAAGGATTTTTCGCATCCTCCTTGTACCTCGACACCTTTCTTTTCTAGAAATACTCGAAAAAGGATCAATACAAATGTAATCAATATATGAGACTTTTATATTAGACGAAACAGAAGCTTCATTTCGATGTTTTTTTAGAACAACGGCAAACAAACTCGCACAATATTCGCTTGTGCGGAAAAAATATTTTTAACTTTTAAAATACTGAGAAACGTACATTGAAGCTATTATTTTCATTATATTATTATAAATAGTAATAACTAGCTATGTTATTAGAAACTAAAGGAGTAGTTTTGTCGGCGAGGGTATGGGAAGCGCATTACTTCTCAGCTGGGATCACACAGATTCGAAATTTGTTATCAAGCATTCGTCATCTAATCCTTGATTGCGTTTACCACCTACATGACTCGAATGAACAGGCGATGTGACACAGTCTGAAACCAGTGTGATTAAGTTCACTCTAGTAGTAAGTACTCTAAATTTTCGGTAATTTTATTAAAATTTAAACATGTTAGACTTGCCTACGTTCTCTCTGATATTGTGATCTAAGCCGTTATTAAACAAGTAATCACTTCAGATGATCAGTTAATCATATACTTCGATAGGAAAAACAAAAGATTGCAGTCCAGAGCAGCTTAGTAACGTATCTTGTTTACACGTATAATCGTTTTGTACGAATATATATGTTTATATAGAGGTCCTTCCATTTTTTCAATAAATTTATTCGTTGGTGCGCTCGATTTGTCAACTTAGATATGCTGCGTGCATTTCTGCGTCATTGCTGATGTTCTACCTGGTATTTTTTAAGCAACTTTAATCGTGGTCAGTTTTACCCGCACTCTCAGCATCCAAGCGTGACAGCTTTGGCCATATTATTAAAGGCAATATAAGCTCCATGTGAATCCATATAAATACCACTATTCCTCCATGTCCCCTGTTCAACCAATCTACAGTGTACATCTCCCGTGTTACTGCACCATTCGCTTCAGTATTTGTTGCGGTAGTTGCTTCAACGCTGATCTTGCAGAGATTCAGTTTGTTGAGAGATGACACAAATCGTAAAATTGGTGAACGGCATTCAATCATCAAAATTTCATAATATGTACCACGAAGACACGGTAGAGTAGGGATGGCGTCGTTAGCATGCGTTGCCGGTACTTACCACATAGCTTTTTGATTTTCTGCATTAGCCATCTCATGAATAAGAAATCTATCCACGAAAGTTCAAATGCACCAACTCATGTCGAGCCGCAAACTAAGTGATAAAAGTGTAGTAGAAATATATTGAATATAGCTCACCTTCAATTATCTCCTTGCTGAGTTTTTAAAATTACATTGATTAGCTTTTTTGGCTATTTCGTTAATCTCAGAACAAAGTTATAAAACAAAAAAATTACTCGGCGAAAATGTTGAGCCTTCCTCACTTTAAAAAAGGACATCGTATGGATAATGTGATTCATAGACGAATAAGCGGAAAGATAAGCTGCTTAACCCTTACAAGTTTGAAGCTAAATGTAGGGCTTTACTTACAGATTTCTTATACAAATGAACTGTTCGACCTGTTATTGTATCACAAGAAGTAATGGTAAGCATATCTATTTGACCTGCACTTTTTTGAACTGGTCCGACACTTTGTCACCCTACTTTCAACCTCGATGGATTTTTATTAAATATTCGAACCATAAATTGGTTTAAGAACTGCAAGTCTAGCCAAATGATAACGCGACAACAAAAGTTGGCAACAAAGGTATTGGATTTCTACCGAGTTTTTTGGAAAGGTCTAAAGTTTCTCACACCTATCATTCAAACTATGCTCATCGCTACCATTGGACCCTCTACCCTCTTCTGAAAGCATAAACGAATTTTTTTACTTTGGCATTTCATTGTTAATGCGTGTATCATGCTGGTTAAGCAATAGGGTGTTGCTGGCTTCAGTGGCATGCAGAACGATTCAGTATTGCTCTGTGAACAATTGCACAAGTCTGCCTGATGTACACTGATGACGACTAGGGTATGACAAGTAGTATTATTATTTAACAAATATCTATCAGACAGTAATTCTCTTTAGTGAGCGTTTGAATTCGAGATCGAAGAAATCTGTTGATTGCTTTCTGGAAGCTTCTGGAATCGATTAACGTTGATAAAATGCGTACACTCTTACGCCACTTACAAGTTAATGTAAGCTCGCGGCAGATAACCAACAAAGGTTTAGGTTTGCAGAAACCCTGCAAAAGAATAATGGGTTATTTTTTCTTGGTATACAAAGGCTTCAAGAAGGCTTTTGAGGGTAAGCGGGATGTTTAACAAAAAAGAGCTAGCCGAATTTCCAGTGATTTGAAATTAAATTGCCGTATAAATGTAGCATAGAATTAGCCTAAACCTGAATGTAAGGAAAAATCAGAACTATTCAGGTGATCACCTTTAAAGAGAACGAGAAAAAAACAAGATCATGTTGAGCTTATTGTTTTGATTTTTTAGACAGAAAAATCGGCGTAAATACTTTGATTCTTCCCTGATACTTGATTGAGACCCATAGGCCCATAAGAACGACAATCGACACATAGAAATGGCTGACACAAGGTCTTCAACCGATCACGAAAATTGTTATCCCGGACCGATCGGTAATATCTCGGGCAAATTTTCTTTTTGCTATCAATGAAGACATTAAGCATTATTCAACGTCCGCGGTACTGCCCTTTTGCATCACCTCGTAAAACGAACCCCATAAATGTAAATTTGCGTCAACGATAATCGAACCTAAATACCTGGCTCCTCCGGTCACAAGACACATGCGAAGGCGCCAAGAAAAAGTGGAAAAACTCCATAAAAAAGAAATACAACAAAATATGAATAACAAATGTGGTTGCAAACCGTATTTGCGATTTTGCTTTACTATGCTTTCATTAGTATAAATGATACTGAGTTCCGGCTGAAGTAAAAATGTAATTGATTTAGTTTTTGCAGGTGCACTGTTACAATTTAATATGAGGCTTTTGGATAATAAATAGTTCTTCCCCGTAAAATACAGCTCCGTTGATTGACAGTGCACAGCACATTTATTCGTTGGAGCTGATATCAAATAATATTTTCATTTAATCGATCGTATATTCGAAGAGATAGGAACATAAGTTAATCTATGCACACAGTGTAAGCAAAGCGTGTAGTGCATTGAAAATCAATGAAATTCATGTACACGTGTATGTGTATATCAATATATCATTCACAGGCCCGTCTCTGGTCCGCCAAATCGGTTCGCCCAAGCTACGCCAAGCATAATGTGCGGGTATATATTACGATGTGATACGTTATCATTCACCATCATTAATTTCAGCGTGCACAGACTAATGTGAGCAGTCGCGCTATACGCACAGTTGGCCCAGTCAAATTCAAACTACTCCCCCGCCTTTCAAGAAGCGGAGCTTGTCTGTTGCACGTCGTTCTGTATTGTATAACACTACTACTGCTACTACTAATGATAATAATAATAATAGTAGCCCTACTACTACAACTAATAATAATAATAATAATAGTAATAGTGCTATGAATAGAAATCGCCGTCATCACAATCGCTGTTTTTATCAATATTATCATCATCCTCGACTAGAATTGTATGTTACAGCTTTTAAACACAAATCTTCTCTAATCTCATGGGCAGGATTTGTCCTGGCTCAGAGCTAATTCGGAATCGCAGTTGACCACCAGCAGATTGCAGTTGTAGACACTAGTACGTCAACGTAAGGCATCTTTGTGCCCTTGACATACAAAAGACGAGCGGTGGTAGACGTTGTTTACTACCACAGACATTTCTGCTGATGCGTTATCGTTGTGAGTAGGGGGCAAACTAAGAAAGGACGACCGAATGCACACATACACGTGCAACTAAACGGCAGGAGAATCATAAACATACCGACCGCTACAAGAATCTTTGCAAAATCGTTGTTTGCAATACTGGCAATCGCTGCTCTGTACTTTGACAGTTTCTTTCGCATCAAACAGACCCATCACATTTTATAAGGCGGTGGCTCTACCTACCGTTGTTGGAGTCCGTTCTCTGCAACGATTGCCAATATTTTCATATGTGCAATACCTAATTCTCTTTCACCATGGTCGTTGTGTCCCGCGTATCACAAGACCACAAAGTAAAGGAACCATCGCAATGAATATCACGAGAAAGGTGCAACGCTAAGCCATGGGCAAGAACTAAGCAAGCAACCGTGAATTTTAAAATTGCGTGTGGCAGAGCTGTAGCGTATACGACACAACTGGTTGGTTGCTTACTGTTAAATTTTTGGTTGTTTTCGAAAAGAATTTTCTTGTAAAACTAGACTGGCCTCAGATGGTCGGGTAAAACGAGCAGACTGTCTTGTAACAAAATGGTACCAATAAAGTACGAGAAGATATGAACTGTTATTAGCATATCGAAAACAGCCATTACGTCGTTTCGCCCTCTGTGTACACTTGAAAAGGTGACTAACGTTGTTAGGATGATTCAAACAGCAGGGAAAAGGGCACACGTATAGGATTGCAAATAAACATTTTAACACATTAAATCATTTAGATCGAATATATGTGGATAAAGTAGTCGTGTGAATATCTACTGAGTTAACCTATTCTCTTTTATCCGTTTATTCTTTCTGAGTGCCTCATTTCATTGATAGTTCTAGATAATTTGGTCAACAACTACCAACTTACCTCTTCGGCAACAACTACCAATAACCAACAAGATAAACGTTTTATATCCGCGTAGCCCGTTGTTCCCAACAAATACGCTACATAATACGCATTTCATTGAAAATACTGATTACATATATGCACCGCAATTATTTTAGAGAAGTGATTTTTGAGAGAATTGTACGATCCTTATTTTCTTCACTCCATTTTTAACAAAAGCAAAGGGAATGGAGGGCAAGAGGATGCTACTAATGACTTCAGCTGGTGCAACAATTAATACCAACAGAAGCATCCCAGCAGTGTCGTCAATGCGACAAACCACCATTACTAGGTTTTACCAGTGCGCTCGCAACAAACTGAAGACGATCGGATCAGGCCAAACAAGATCTCTATCGCAACATGCTGCCTGTGCCGTGAACTCACGCGTAATGGCCGCAATGTCGCAGAGCACTCACGCAATGAAATAATCATCTAGATAACAACGGCTACACATACATATGGAGTCGGAGTGGAGACAACATACACATATAGTCCGTAGTAATAAACGACAGCAGCTACGACATAAGCAAGAACAACCGTGGTTACGGACGACAGCTGAGCTCTGAATTGCCGTTAGTCTTCGCTTGGGGTCATTGGGCAATTCCGCAATGAACAACAAGGGGCATCTCCATGTACACCGTATATGGGACGAATATATAATGCACGTTCTATCCAAGCCAAACGCAAAATAACCATAAAGACAAAGGCAAAAATAGACTTACACGTTCCGCGGCGAGGAAATGACATCAATAATCACATCTCAATTCTACTTGGGCTGACTTGTTTCATTGAGTTTTTGAATGGTTTAAAAAAAAAAACTGATTAAAGATATTACAAAACTTTAAATCTATCAGAACGATATTTTCCCTATCTTTAGAATAGCTTAGGTCACACTGACTAGTATCAAACATTTAGAAGGCAATCTATATGCGTGGACCGTAATCTCCGAATATTAATGGTATGGACAATACGCTTATGGAACGATGTGTAGCGCATGTGACAATATACAAGTCAAACACTAGGGATCTGCGTAATACTTATATACAAATAGACTTCATATAAATTAGGAAAGAGCGAACACCGAAATGGAGAATCTGCTATATTAAATATTATTATTATTCAAGTTAGTACTATTTTAATAATTTAGTCAGTATTTTAGTCATTATTTTTCGATCGGTTGAACCAATTATTGTTCCTTTCCTGGCGTTCAATAAATAAAAGTTATATCCAATGTGGCAACGGAATATTAAAAGTAATTCTAATGCCCTTTGAGACAGAGGTCAGTTGCCATACCTATAAAGAAGCACAGAGCCAGTTAACTATAAAGCGGAGATTTGCTAATATTGTTGATATGTTCACAGTAATTATCTTAATTTCACTGTAACTGATAGGTCAAATATAGACATGATAAGGCTAGACATATTACGAAAGGCAAGCTTAGTACTTTGAGTGAGGATACTTTGTATAGTATCCTTAGGCTAGAGACATACAGCTAACATAAAGAGATTACCTGAATGCTCTTTATTTATACAAGAAAATATGCAAACACCGCACCCCTCGTTGGGATTAAATTTTTTTATGTTATATATACAATGCTTCGACAAAGAATTTTATCCTGAATTTGAATATTTGCAAACACTTCCAAACAAGTTATTGTGAGTTGATAACGAGCATCTTCCAAGCTAAGTATTTGCTTACCTTTAAAGAAATGCGCTCGTACATTTTATTTTACATTCATATTATTGTGTTATTTTTGAAAATAAATTGTGCGTACGAAAGATTCAAAAATACTCCACCGCTGTACTGTTTTTATGTAGACGAGGTCTATCGCGGAAACGGCCACATGGCAGGCGCAGTTCTTTGATAAGCATATTCTGCGACTTCCCTCGTCCATCCTTTATATGTTAAGTTATAAAATGTAAAGTTATAAAAAGTGATTTAGCATTTAGAAAATTCATCTCAATATTGTAATAAAACCTTATTCATACGATTAGGTATTTATACTTAAATAATGTTATTTTATTTTTCATCCAAATTAAACTATTTTAATTTTACTTATCTCAACTTATTTTTATGTAATATCGTAGAAGTTCATCGTCACACCGGCACATTATAGAGGTAACTTTATTTCTATTCTATATATATTATATTTAGCTTGTATATCTTAATTCTATTCCTAAGGTTCACCCAGTATAGTTTAAAACAGTTAATTGCGCATTGTCTGGCAAGACCGTGTGGTTGGCTCCGTCCTTTTTGGTTTTGTTTTAGCCTTTTAGATAACATACATCTATATCGAGTTCTTGGCAACGTCATGATACTACTTTGAAAAACATATTCGACGCGCCCTTTGAAATTTCACTTTACCTGATGATTAATTGAAAAAGGTGTCGATATAATATCGATATTGATATCATCGATGATGATAAACCTCTTTCTTTTGAATTTTTTTGTAAAGCTATATAAACCCCATTCCAGCTTAAAATTGCAGCTTTTTATGTTTGTTCCTTTCTGGCATTATTTTATAGCCGCTATTTTGGTAGAACAAGATTTCTTTACGTCGTCGATATATGCATGTAACAAGTGATTCTTTTATGTCTCGGTCTAACAATAACAATAATTACAATAATAAAACCACAAAGGGGTATAAACAGCCTACAGCAGCAGAAGCAAACGGAAGTATGTAAAAGTTCAAAGTGAGCTCTTCTCTTTAGCTTCCTCAGTTCAGTCGACAGAAAATTCGCAGCAAGCTGTCTGAATCTGCCCTTCTACCCAACATACGGTCGTCCTGTCGGCGCGAGTCGTCTGTCCTTCGATCCCGTCAACTGACTCACGCTAGCTTACTGCCGTGAGAATGTTGTGTGACGACGCCGCAGTGGTCACTGTAGTCGCCTATTGCTGTCAAATGGCAGCAGTTCGAAATCGTCCGTCCGACCGATGCCGAAGCGGAGTCGAACAACTGCCAACAAGGATTCCAATGCGCTGCAGCTGTAACTTTAAACTTCTATGGTTCCTAACGAGTGTCGTTTTCCGAAAGGAGACCAATATGACCAGTTTTTCAGGTGAGAAAATTTATAATCTGCAGAAAATCTTATCCAAATGACCTATCTAGAAGGTATTGCGTGGGCTGACGTGAACAGAAGGTACGGCAGTCGAGGTCTTTACGAGGCGACGGCGTTTCTACCCAATTCCCTGCTGTTTTGCGTTTTGGTGCACTGCTTTCGTAGTAGGGTAGCACTGTATACGCGTGTCTATCTGAACGGAGGTCTTGAGGTACAGTCGATTGGGATGGTGTCGATACCCTCTTAGACCACCGCCAGTGGCCCATGTCGCCGCCCAAAACGGGTACGAACCGGCGGAAGACGTGGAGTAGCTGTTTGTTGCTGTCCGGTCGTATTCAAGCGGCGATGGTCGGATTGAGAGCGAACAAAGAGTGATCTCGAAATCTTTCTTTCCACAATCCGCCGCACACAAGTGGCGCTGAGCAGCTTAAAGCTAGTTACGCTTCAAAAAAACTTCACGGCTTTAAAGCTTTCGGAATATCTGCACCATTACGAAAATATC
>MNPL01000197.1:0-18973 GCA_002081605.1 Tropilaelaps mercedesae
ATATATATATATATATATATATATATATACGCTGTTTCAGGACGACATTCCTTCAATGCGGTCCTATAGTTCATTCAATGGCTTCTACCAAAAAGTTGAAAATCCCCATCAGACAATGTCCGATTTGACTTCCAATGTGCACGACGGCTGCGTTATAGTTAGTGTTACTTACACGGTATAAACGCAGTACCGTTGCATCATAGCTTGACTCTACGATGTCAGAATTTTTGTGAAGACGAATCGATGCGCAACGAAGCAAAGCGACAATTTTAGCGCTTCATGTTACTAATTGCCAAGATGAAAAAATCGCAAACATCAAAAACTCAAGTCACAATCATTTTCTGCAAATTTGACATAAGCCCCAAACGGCCTGAGACTCGTTGCGTTCAATCATACCGTCATGTACCTCACTTTACGGCAACCACACAAAGCGTTGGTCTAATGCATCACTCCATCTGCTGTCAAATTGAACGGCAGCGTCCCTGCAATTGCTGATCAAGGCCCCGCGATACAAGACATACCAGACCACAAAAGCCAGCGGAAAAGGAAAATGCACGAAGTAATGTTGAGAGTGGAAGACCCCTCAAGGCGAATGGAAGCACATATGGCCTCACGGAGGTAAGGGAGCTTTCTTTGGCCTAAGCAGGGGCAGGACAGAGAAATGGATCCGTACAAAGGACTGACGCGACCGACGAAAGGAGCCGCTTGGTGGACGATGTATTGTCGTCGAAATGTTGGAACGTTCAACCCCCGCAGGGCATCCAGCAGTTGAGTTAGCCTGAGGCGATTACAGCCAAGGGCTTCGACCACCCGAAGCGAGACACCGGTGTGCTATTACTTTACTCGTTGGCCTGGGAGAGGGACTGTAGTCGGACAGGGTATTGTAGTCGAAGCAAAGGCATTTCATTGTTGTAATGTTCTCATTGCAATGGAATAGTGTAGGGCTGAAGCGAAGTTTCGTGGAATGGCGGTTGGAGACCAAGCAACGGGGTTCTCCACGATGTGCGCACTTTGTATTTTCATCTTGTGCTATCCAAAAAATGAGCCATTTAGATTTTCGTGGACTGTCTTAAATGACGCAAACTTTTACCTGCTTTGTTAATTGTTCGGTTACATAAAAAGGATCTAAAACTTATGTGTTCTCCTACCCTGGAGTTCACTACACAAGGTTCTGCAATCAGCGGAATTTCGTGGATCATAGGATTGACCATACTCTCCTTTTTGTGGCAGAAACACTATTAATATACAGCGTTGCAATGAATGAAATTCGCAATGCTGAGTAAGACCATTGCATTATTATATCTTACGAAATGATCTAAAGGCGCAAATCAGATTTGACATTCTTTAACAAGCCTTTCTCTGTCTGTTAAATTTGTTCAGAGACACTCGTTGAATGTGAATTTTAACAACTTAGGCTGGTTAGACTACATACGCGCAGTATCCGCCTTAGATCGATGACCATGCTTTGGGTACATATAATTGTACATTTGTGATACGAAAATTACAATTAGTTATCAACAGTATTCTGATAATCCAAAACATCGCAGGCTGTAGGCCTCCATAAGAATTCTAACAAGAAAGCGCATTTTATTGTGATAAGGGTTCTTAACCGAAATCAAGTAAGGTAAAGGCTTTGTTTTACAACCAAAGCTACTTATATGATTCCACGTATTACCAGACGTTTGTTACTTTTCTTGCACATTCGTAGTTACGGTATCAGAAGAAGCCCTTTATAAGCATATAGTAGCAATGCGATGCTATGCGATTGATAAAAGTCTGAACGTCTTCATAAATTGTCTTTACCCTGCTAATAAAGTTGCCTAACATTTTTACGTTTAACCTGTCTTCTTCTGTTTTCTTTTAGTCTCCGCGTTTTAGGACTACTCAGTCTACATTCTAATACCGACAACAGACGTATACACCCTGCATGTGATCGCTGGCAAGCGGAATCTTGATTTAATATCTCTATCTCTGACGTCTAGCGTACAATAACGTTTAATATCTCCAGCGTCTCTAACGAACTATCTGGCGTTATCAAGTTTTGCAAACTTAACCTTTCCATTTCATTCGGCTGATATTACCTCTGAGGCCAATCCTATGCTTCGTTTGATGTCAGTTGTCGAAATCAATATCTGCCACAGATCAGATTTGTCCGCATTTTTTCTACGAGATCCCCAACGCGCTCGGCTCTTCCAGTCTGTCGTCTCGCCTAGCCGCTGTTAAGCGCCAACGATTTGAAGGCCGTCAGACTTCAAGGCAAGGAAAAAACCAAAGAACGTCAGTGGCCCTGACTTATTGCGGACGTCATCCTTGACGTCCTTCGTCGATGTAAATAAAAGAACGGAAGCTTGACGGCTACGAAGATGTAGGAGAAGAGAAAGGACGAGAAAAAATGGTAGAAATTGCGATATCGTCTCACGCCCCAAGGGACATGATGATTCTGGTTGGCGCTGATTGGACCCACCACCCCCTCGAAACGCATCTAACCGGCGGTCGGGGCGGAAGGCGGAGGGAAAAACGACGAAACGAACGAGGGAAATAAAGGATTGAAGTCGATAGCGACGCGAGAGGATAGGAGCGGGACAGGAACGAGCGGCTTAGGGAAAAGCAAGAGTTGTGTGGAAAAAGGACGAAATTATGTCTACAGCGGCGTACGTGTGGGTGGAAGTGTGTATGGCGGTGGTGGCGGTGGATGCCGGTCGGCCGGCCGGTAGAAGCGACAAAACGACGGCTGTGGTAAAGGCGGCGCTCTGCTGGATGCGGCGGATGTGGCTGGCGGGCAACTGGGCGATAAGACGTCGACGTGATTGCAGACGATGAAGGAACAGATGACGCGGACAAACGGCAGCAGGCGGTCTCCTCGGTGGCCTCTGCGGATGATGATAGAGAATGATCAGGAAGACGAGGGAGAGGCCAGCAGGAGCAGCAGTAGATGTAGTAGAACGATGATGCCACGCGGAAGATGTCATCATTGGTAGGAGAAAGACCAAGCGGGTCAGGATAGTTACTCTTCCTAACGGACACTTTGCCTGAGGCTTCGGTAAGATACGAAAGGGATGGGTACGGATGCGATCCTCATTGAGGAGATAAAACAGAAAAGTTGAGAGAGAGAAAGCTAATTGAGAGAGAGGAAAAGAGACGTTTGTACAGAACAGATCATCTACTCTGCTAGTTGGGTTGACTTTGCTGTCGATCCTGTTGTCCGATAGATGGACACACACAGGATGCAATGGCGACCTTCGGTTAAATCAACGCTCATTTGCCTGCGAAGATGAACAACTCCAAGAATATGAAGGTATAAATGAGGCAAGTGATCATTTAGGCTATTATTGGCACATTGAAGAAGTCAATGAAAGAAATGGAGTATATAAATATATAATATATGCTTTCACAAATAATTTTGAAGGTAACAGAATCGAGTTCTTCTCAGGGTCGAAGTGTGAGAGAATTAATGAATGGATTAATTCACCTTACGGATTGATGATTACTACTCCTTAAAGGCCAATCATCGGCTAACACTCAACATTCATGCAATCGCCATTTGCCTGCATATTGCCTTATAGACTCCATAAATATGCACCTGCAGCGGCCGAATTCGTGCATTTACGTGGGTCCACCTGTCCTAAAGCGCACAAGAGTGCACCAGACCATCGAGCTCAAGCGGTAAATTCAATAAAATGAAAGCGAACTGCCCTAGCTAAGGACATATGTCATACTGTTTATTAAATGATCTGATTTCACAGATGTGTATATTAAATACCCTAACCACTTTAACAACTAACAAAATCTATCTTGTTCTTCCTTATTTGTAATTTTTACCTTTTTTTCAATTTCTCTCGTTCCTTTTCTTTTTCTGATTTCGTTGTGCAATCATTGCGGTGACGCTCCACTTTTTATAAAGAATCAGAAACGTCATAAAAGGTTCACCTGGTTTTGCACAAAGACGAAAACAGACATTGCTTCCGCTCTGTCTAGTGGCATATCTACGAATCCATTGTATAACTGAACAGCAAATGTTTTTTCTTGCGAATACTGTGAAAGATATAATAATCATATTTGCTATACATGATAGTGCTTGAAAGTCGTTCCATGTCAATGGAACGACTTCTAAGCTCCATCTTAAGAAGGTGTATGTTCAACTTCACATTTGACTGTCAGCGGTGATCAAGTGTTTATGCCCACTTACCAGATTAAGTGTAAAGACATTAGAAAGACATGCTTAGTTGAAGTGAAATGTAATTGTGTGCGGTCTGTCATTTAATTAGTTCGGCCGAAGCCTCTATCTAATTATACCGCATAATCTTCACACAACATCGGTAAGAGCAATACTTTTTGTCTTAGATTTAACAACTGGAATACACTGAGGAATCATGATATACGCTTGATGACCGCCTCTCTTGAACATATCATATTACCTACGTATGTCAAAGCTAAGCCGTAATTTGTCGATAAACCGTTCGCGAAATTATCTGGAGTCGGTTTCACTTTGTTTCTATTTTACTGTTTTTCTAGGTCTCTATTCTATCGACATATGATATTTACGTTCTTAAGCTATCTACATGCTTTTAGGAGAAAGACAAATTTCGTTTTGTACATCTACGACTGCCTCACATCTAATTTTGTGTTCCTTTCCAGCTTCCCGTGAAGATGCTAGTTTGCCTTCTTTGCTAATAAGGATTCGCGTAGTTGCCTACACCAACAAGCTGCCTCCGGGCTGCATAAATACTACGACGCGAAGTCTACAAACCGATGAAAACAAACCCCCGGCCGCCACCACGCCCGTCAACGTTGACTATGCTGGTATATCGTCTTAGCAGCTGTCTCAGACAATAAAACGAGCAATAATAATACACTAATAACAATAAAACACGAAGCCAGATGACAGCAATCGGAGGTGGCAGAACTATTGCCGGTCCCCATTGTAGCAGCCCTGGTCGTGCGACACCAAAACAGCGGAAGACACTGATGCGTAGAACGATGCTCCGAAACCGTCTAGGAACCCGCACGAACACGAACGCCAGCACACAATGCCACATTGGGTATAAATACGTACTTCAGAGAGACAAAGAAACGATGACCGGGTTTCATAACTCTGACCACAGGATAGCTAACACCATCGGCCCCAGTGCTCCAATTCTCATTCATGGTCCAAACAACAGTTTCATCGTAGGCTTATTAGCAACCAAACGATGATGATCCAAAACGACGACGACAACAACGATGTCCTTTCGTAAACTAAATAACATTGGTAGCTTCACGGACCCATGGCGGACATATTGACGTCCAGAAAAGACGTCGCCGCGTCATTTTGAAAATTTCCTGTTGTTAAATAATTCAGTTTTCTTTTTATCACACTCTTTTCATGTAGATTCGGTAAATTTAGGTTACTATAACAGTTAAATAGATGTAATTAGCGGCAAAACGTTTTTAGAACCTATAGTAGCTATAATGGGAGGTAACAAGTGTTTCAGTGTTTTATTCAACTCTGTACAAAACGACTGTAGCATCAGTATACAGTTTTCAGCCGTCAATTTACCAAAAAAAATAATGAGGTAATAGATTATAGCTGAATTATGTGCTTATCCATTCATAAAATATCCACCAGCAATACCAATGCACGACGCCCAGTTAGTTGTGGGTGCGAGCATTTGATTCATTTTTAACGCAAACTTTTGCACTCATAGCGAGCTGGGTGTGCTTAGACCGCGTGCATACTTTGATCTCAGTTGAAATGGCGCCAAATCGCCTCGGGGCCTGCTGCGTTGGTAAAAATAAAGTTGTTCGAGTGATCTGAAAGTTCCAAGGCTTAACTTCACAGAGCGATGAATCTCTCTGTGAATTTTCAAATAATCGTCACACGGTATATGGAACGATATCCGGATCGTATTCTAGGTTATTTGTATGGGCATAAATTGAACGGATACACATTTTTGGCTTTCCAGTCATAAATATCCGCATAGACATTGCCTGTGGCTGCCAACCTGTGACAGCTACGTTGACCGTCCTATATAAAACGCCCATTATATGGGCGCCACGAGGGCCGCCATCAATTTTTAGAGCATAGCAAACCTCTGTGTTTGTTTTGGATGTCTTGATAGCCATTAGCGGAAAGCTTCTTTCTTTTCCCTTTTGACTAGCATACGAAAATGTGCACACAAAAATTGAGCGAGCTAATTTTGGGGGGTGTTCGTATAGAGAAACAAGAGCTATGCAGGGCAATCCCAGTGAATAAACGCATCATTACGCCTGTGTGTAGGAAACTTGACCTTTATCATATATCGATCGTTTAAACCAGAGTTTAACCCTCGTCTGAACTAACCGATGTCATGAAGAGAAATGTCTCTAATGTTTTGGGTGATGTCTGAAGGTCGTAGGACATCGCCGGCTATGTGATTATTGCCGTCAACAATATCAACAACATAGTGTTTCCTCACAAGTACCCTGTCCTAGACAAGCATAGAGCAATTTCAAAACGATGTCCCAGATTTTGATTTCTTAGAGAAAAGTGCCATCGCTCGTAGTAGTACGTGGCTGACACTAATATTTTACACTGCAATGGTGTTTGGCTCGCCTGTCGGTCGCCTTGACAGCATCGTGACTTGTTCATGAGTTGGAATATTTGAAGGCTTTTATCTTGTTCTTCGTCCGTTTCGATGTTGTGAGTTTCAATTGATGCATTCACCGACGGTGGTGTTGGTTGGTACTGACAGGACGTTGTGTTAACAACGTCCTGTCACTCGGAACACCAGTGAACTAGAGAACGTTTAACAGCGCTCAACGAGACTACCTACCACAATTGAAGCCAAGTGGTAGAAATTACAGAAGAATCGGCTAACGGTTGCCGTTTTGTAAAAAGTCCTGTTATAGAGCCACTGGTCTAAAAATTGCTGAAGTCGAACATACATAGATACCCCCGTCATAACGGCACTTTGAGCCACCTCCAGCCGTTAATGGGTTTCATTCAAAAGTAGACAACTTAAGAATTCAAAGTTAAGTAGCGAGTCATTTAGCACTCATGATTAGTAGAAACTCTTAAGTCTCTTTTTCTGTATGGCAGATCCGCGCGGCGAAAAACAAAGGCGTTGCCTTTTATCATTTAGAGTCGGAAAAGAATAAAACAAAATGACCCAAAGGTACCAGAAACCACAGCTTCGTTAGCTCCATGTATTAAAAATCCATTGTGCACGTGGTCTGCGAGTGATCGCATGCCAAACAGAGCATGTTCTACTACTACTACTATGTTCATATACGATACTAGCTCTCTTGCTTATCATATAATTATCGTTTGAACTTTTTCCTATGAATGCATCGCACCTGGATTTAAAATGTCTTACCTACTTGAAGGAACAGTGTTACGTCAAACAAACGTATTGTCATATCGTACAACACTTGCACTATGTTTTTCTGGTAAATAAATGAGAGAATTTTTTCTCATTACATACATTCCAACCAAGTGACGACTACAGACACAAGTAATAGTAACCACAATGAACATAGTCGAGCGTGGGATGTGATCTAATCGTGTCCTGCTGCCACGCAGCCAGAAACAAATATTATGAACAAGCATGTGGTAGCGATACGATTTCACAAAACTTCATTATTATAACGCAGAATGTTTGAATCTTATCGTTAAACATGTATCTGTAAGTAATACAACAGTTACAACCAAAAGAGAAGAACATATATGATTACTATTATTATTATTGTTAGTTTGTGGCATTCAAATATAAACTTGTCAAATATAAATCTTCATTAATACTAGACCGACTTCGCCTTCACAAACATTAAACATTTAATTTCATGTTTATTTTGTCTCCGTATTTAGAAGTAAGCATTATTCTAAATTTTCTCAATTTAATCACGTTTCACACTATATACCTCTATAGTCACCAACTTTTTTCAATGTATATTTACGTTGTTGCTTATTGTACTTCTGTTATGCGTTGTCACTGTTTGCTAAGGTTTAAGGTACAGTCGGAGAACTTGGCTCTCTTTTTTCGTTACGGTTATGCATAAAAAAAAACGATGGGCAAAAACTGCATTTCCCTAGATTTCGATGCAACCAAGAGAGCTACCGAAGGCCGGACGGGCAGCCTGTGATCTTCGAGGGCGCCGCATCAAAGAAGTGCTGCCAAAAAAGGGGCAATCGACGTGGACAATGGCGAAGTTCGATTGAAGAGCGACACCACCGGTGGTTAACTAGTAGCTAAGATCGGTATCGGTATAGTAAAAGTGGTAACCTTGGTTCCGCCAGAGATGCGACATTCGCTATCGGACCAGCACAAGCCGAAATTTCAGGGCCGGTAGGAGTGTCCCCAATCTTGGGCACTTCCAGTGCGTGGGGGTAATCTTGCTACAGAATATGATAATTCTACTTGGCAGAAGACTACGGCTAGACAAGGCCTGATGATGTCACAGTCGCAGGTTGACATCTAGGGGCCGTGACACGATGACGTCCATGAAAGCTAAAAAAAGCAGAACGGCGAAGAGGTTATGCCCTCAAAGCGATGACTCTCATAATAATTTTCGACAGAATAAGGTCTTTTTAAGACCAATGAAAAATCCATTTAGGTAGTGAGTAACCAGGTGTGAGCATTGGGGTAGAAATTTCAGAAAAATATACTTGTTCACGTATATGTACATACAACCCGCCTGTATCGAAAATTTGACATAGCGCTTTAACTAACAATCAGTGATGATTTGACTGATTCGAGTAGTTGGTAAAAGCAAACAGTAGGAAAAAACGGCAGGACTATAGCTTTTCACTATGACATCAAGTTTTGTATATTATAATGTTCGGTCGGCACTTCTACATTAGACATGCTGTGTTTAAAAGTCATCATTGTCAAGGTGTGTAGCAATTTATAGGCTAAAATTTTCCGTCATCACATTCGAACTTTATGGTTTGAGCTTGATCCAACGATAACCACATATGCAGAGATTGTATATAATGCAGTCTGCATTATATAGAATATTTGCATAAACCAAAACAAACAAGGAAAGATGACTAATAAAAAGGAACGTAGCGTTAACCTACTCGACATCTGGTACAGTGTTACCGCGAAGGACAATCAAAGCCGGCAGCATTGAAACACAGAGCCCTGTACAAGAACGATTGGAAATAGAAATAGGTTTCGTTCCTTAAGAGGATACACGAGAGACAAGCTCTAGCACTTCGTATCTATCGACCCAAACGTATCCAAGGTCTTCTTTTTCGGCTTTTCTACCAAATTGTAGTCAGTATAGTATGGTCTACCAACAACAACCTCCTACGGTCTCCTCGTGTGTCCCTATGCACTGACATTGTACTTTTACGATTCAGCTGGTTCTGCCACATCGACACCTCCTAATATTGCTGTTGCGGATACCCGTGAAACACCACAAAATGGAGTGCAAGTCCCTAAATAGACCAAAACAGAGTTAGGCATTAGAAGATCTGTTGATGGTCGTGGCGATGTTGACTTGAATGAACGACGAATCAAGCTCATGGCGCTATCTGCAAGCAGCTGCTGACGCCAAATTGGTTGTATCTGTTGGGTGCAGTTGCGTTTCGTTGTTATTGGTTTCTCATGTAGATCGGCGAATTCGAGAAGAAAGCCCAACAAGTTTACAGCGTCCAAAACTCCATCAGAGGTGAATGGCCTTGTTTAACAAAACATCGATAAATCACATTTACTATTCACCGTCACTCAGCTGGTGACGCCGCTTGAGACGACCACACAGGAAATCGGCGGCGATGTACTCTTCAATGGGTGTTTTCAATGGGGGTTATTTTCTTTAGATTTTTTAGTTTTCCTGTAGCTTTTCCCTTATTCTCGTTCCTTTAATCGAACACGATGAGGGCAACAACGTCAGTAACATCAAAGGCAGAATCAACAACAGCGTTTTCATTTCTGTTAACCATTTCCCGTCAGACAGGCGACTGGCAGTGCGTTCAACGACATCGTGGTCTCGTGATCAACAAGTGGTCTACAGAGGCGTTTTTTGATCTACCCAAGAATCACAATCATCTGGTACACAAAAGGGACCCGTCCTCTAGCCACCTTAATTATATCAGTCGTTTCTACAATAATTAACAACATCACCAGTGATGAGAAAAAGAGCGTGACAGGTTTCTCTAAGCGATGGGTTGTCCACCTCCTGGTTACGGTTTGTCGAGACGACCAGACAGTGTAGGCTATAGATAAAACAGATACGGACGATACGCAAAACACCGCCCCAACTGTGCGAATTAAATAAACGGATCTATTCTTAGTACATTTATCGTTTCTAGGCGTATTGTATAGCATCAGACTTGAGTGAACAATTTGACGCGAGTTACAGGCTGTAAGATTGTGCATTGTTATCCTTCGTAGCAATTAATTCTGTAGCGTTTTTTTGACGCTAATAGACTCTCCTGCAGGTTATCTAAATGTCATCGTCGTCATCATTGTTAGTTTGAATCAATACGGTACTTGGTTGGCAAATGGTGGTGATACGATTATACCTAGCTGTAGATAGATGTTATATCCCACGCCAAGGTATTAAATTCGGGTAGAGTTGCGATTTCTGGTAGCGCAAAGGTCTTAACCATCTTTGTAACAATAGATTATAACAATAATGGCCATTCCAGCGCAAGCGATAGAAGTACGTAAAACCAAAAGAACATCGATTCCTTCAGTGTCATTTGAGCGCTCCTTCTGATACGGCGTATACTTGCACACTTACACCGTCCGTCTAACTTTTACAAGTTCCACATGAAAACTGTTGTCAGAGTGAATATAAAGTTATAGCTGGTACGCCCAAATATAGTTAAAAGCAACATCGTTCGAATTGGCTTTTTGTCCTAAAATAGCTTTATTATCCAACGCAATTTTTATCCACTCGAAAAAGAATATTTAACATCGATTTAGAAATATAACACGAAAATTTGGATCGCGCTACTAATATCGTCAGAATCCATTCACCGCTTAATAATGTATCGCACTTAAAAAGCTCCTATATTACTAATTTTGGAATTGGCCTGGTAAAAAATAACAGTGTGCTCTGCGTAGATGTCTGTGCACGCATGTGGCACTGCCGATAGCCGCTTAAAGATGTACGATTATTTCGATTAGGTCAATGATGCGACCGAAGCCAGTGGAATTCAAGTGGGAGAGCATTCCTTAGCTGTGCAGAGTACGAAAGTCTGTCCTGAAAGGACCGAAGTGGTCCGGAAAAAGGGCATTGAGTTTGGATCCGACTACCCCCGAAGTGCGCTTCCTTGCGGAACACGAGATTCCGATTAACCACGACCGACTGACCACTGAGTTCCCGACACACAAATATGAGAAAGAAAGGAAAGAAAAGAAAGCGCCCACAAATCGGGTTTCGGATTATGATATCCGGGCAATACTGTGCTTTCCGTAGAAATCATGTGTCGGCGCTTGAATGCCAAGCGTCACGTTCCGGCTCATCTGTCTGGATCATGTGTGGAACTAATTCCTTTGGACTATTGGAAGCGTTAAAATATTGGAATCTAGAAAAATGAAAATCTCTTCTAGTCCTCTATGAAGAGGATCACAAACGACATTAGCTTCCCTATTTATGATGATGTCATTAAATCTGTTAAATTGTACAGCCATCATAAATCGTTTGGTATAATCTTCCCGTACAGCTACACTCAGAGCAATGTGTCCAAAAACAAATGTATGTAAAAATAATATGTTCAGTATAAGAGAACGAGAAAATAGCGTTTATCAAGTCAAGATTTCAAGCTTATGGACTGCGAGTTAAATTACCATACTTTATTGGCAGGCAAAGACGGCATGTTCTTATAATGATATTAGGCAGAACCTAGAGCGGGTCGTTAGTTTAGATAAACTCTTTTTTCTTCTTTCATTTATTTACTGAAACCATCACCAAGCCTTTTAGCGCTTTAGTTTAGGATTTCTATGGTTCATATTTCATTTATTCCTTAGCTACCCCCAATAAACGTAGTACTCATGAACTAAGCGTCCACTAAACAAGTATGCCAATGCCGCCTATAATTTTTATTTGTGAGAAGTGATTGTCGGAAGAAAGTTCGACAGCTCTGTCAGCCGACAAGAGAACCGTCGCACGCCCGCGTCGATATATTCTCATGGCTTTTGTCTTAAATATCAGCATTCCAGGAACGGATAGCTAGTGGATAGTTAGGATATGCGAATAGTAGTTTGACGGCACGCACCATCAGTCAAGATGGCTATGGATTGTGCAGCTGAATTAACAAGCAACAGTTAGCTGCGCGCACGTTAGCTTTTATGATGTAGCAGCCATTACATTAACCAATATATGATTACAATAGCACATGTGAATTTTCCAAAAAAAGGAACAAACGAATTTCGACATTTACAAATACGACTGCAAGTGAAAGCATCGTTTTATCTATTAAGAGCAATATCATTGTGGTTTTATTAAATTTCGTATTCCAACTATCAGATACTTTCTAGTTGAACATATACCGAAAATAAGTTTTCGAGATGGATATGTGCTATTCGTAAGAACCGAATCACAGCATAAAACTGAACCAGCGTAAAACTTCAGACATCAATAATTTGGGTCCAAGCAGATAAATCGAACGAAACGCGTTAGTTGCCTCTGCATGTAAGCAGGCTTGTATTGAACAGACATTCGTAGATACTATTTATTGATTTTACAAAAATACCTAACTTAGTTTTACTTATTGGTGAGAGTTGCTGGAGTTCATATTGGTTAAATAATTAGTGCAAATGCTTACCGCGTTCAATATTCTGTTTAAAGAACCAATTTAAAGAGTACGCCAATTTTAATGCTAATGTCTGCACACCGTTAGGATAGAGCCCTCGCAAAGATTTCGCTCAGCCATATCTTACGAAAAGTCTCCGCTCTCAGTCTTTCATTTTTGAGGGCTAATTTATACACATAGCAAATGCCATTGTCTAAACATACTAATAAATTTCTGCCATCCTCTTTCGCTAGGGATGTCTGTAATTACTATTCATACTCTCTCGCCTCCAGTCATATGCGTGGCCTCCTCCCATTTCCGATTGCTCTTCTCGACAAAAGCGGCGCAGTCTGGCGAAATGCAAGGACGCATTAAGTAGTTGCAGAGAATTGATGGTACCGGCTATCTTTTGCATTGAATTCCCTTCCCTTGTTTTTGGTGACATTCTAATCTTTAAATTCCAAAGGGCGCCTCGTCGAGCAGCGAGTGTTGCTGTCACCAGTTCTTTCTCCAAGCCGCGTAGAAACACCATAGCTCTAGAGCTGCCTCCCACAGTTAGCCATCTCTCATAGGCAACGTAAGTTGCACGCAGAATCTCATGCTCTGACATATTCAAAAGAAGACAGTGCTTCTGGTGACGGACAAACAGTGCTTTTTATGGAACATCTTCCATATTTTTTAAAAATTCGCTCTATACTTTGCACACATAGCCTGTACGTGTACACAAACTGAGTGCGCCATAGTCCTATTAAAATTAGCCACCAAATAACTTTGTACATTCACTTTTGGGAAGCCGTAACTCGCAGAAATTAAAAGGTTCCGTACAACAGTCCATACTCAAGAGTGCAAAGTCCGCTCAGTTTCTCCAGTTTTTAGAGACATATTTGCTTCTTACCGCAGAGTTGAGAGAACTTTTGTCAAGGGAACAGAGGCGCCACGAGCCTCAAGGGAAAAAAGTAAGCATTAAATCTTACTTAATTATTAAATTAAATATATATATATATATGTATATATATATATTAGGAAGTAAAAACATTCTCACCTTCGTCTTACAATGCAACTCCACTGCCTGGCGTCTTCCCCAATATCTCTTTCGTTTCCACTTTCGGTTGACCTGACTCCCGCAGGCTTCCTGTCGCGTCTCCCTACCACCTCCGTTTTAAGTTTTTCAAAGGGCGTCGTCTATTACTACAACTGCCATCACCCTCACTAAATTCTCCCACACTTTAGATCCTCTGTCGTGTTTCTGTAGGTGTGCACGTTATTCTAGTGTGCCTATCCATACAGTAGCATACACTAGTTGAGGTAAGCTTTGAACACTTGCCATTCCGCCGTGCTCACAAAGTTATAACCCTGTGAGAACAAGAACGGATCGCTCAAGTATGTAGGAGGGGAGTGCTTGTGTGTTCGCCCATCTCTGTAAAGAAAACAACCAAAATGAGAAGGGAGCGTTAGGAAGTTTTGGAAAGTTTGGCGTTCGCGTTTTCGATTTGTGTCGCTCAAACGGCTACATGTCCAAAATGTTTCATGATGGACTGTTGTAACATTCTTGCGGTTATACTCGATAACCGCCAACAGTGTTTAAGGTCAAATATTGCTTTGGTACGTAATTTGTACCTGCTACCTAATAGCGGCGCTTTATGCAAGGCCAAACCATCTGTGAACGTTCTGTTTCCAGGAGGACTGAAATTTATGCTAGGCTTTTGCCGCGTTGAAACTTGAGAAGTTTCTTTCAAGCGCAAATCGTCCAGACATTTTATCCGTTTTCGCACTAAACCATTTACACCACACGATATATGAACGTTTATTTTTTGCACAAAAGGTGAACATACGATAGCTAATTTCGGGGTGGTCCTTCGGTCCTCTGGCTTAATCGTGCTGAGTCCAGATAGAGTTCATAGATGTTTACAATGTGGTCTTTTCGGTCAGAAACAACGCTCGCCCTGAGTGCATTGATTGGATTAACTTTGAACCTACACCCTGCCCTAGGGGGCAGCAAACAGTTTGGTACTGAGCTCCGAAACGCGAGCATTCGCTCTTTTAGCACGCTTAAGCTTTCATGGAGAGAGAGAGAGAGAGAGAGGAAAATACTTTTTATACCTTTCGTTATTCTTACGTTTACTGTCGATGAGATTTTCATAGAAAACGAATTAAAACGAAGCTTTATCTATACGAGGTAGATAAAGGACTGGATTAAAAACGTCCGCAGCACACAGCCAAAATCTGTGTAAACATGACTGGTTTCCGTTAAGATTCTTGATTTTCGCATTTCGCAAGTGAGTGGAACTGCGAAAGAATTCGGGCATCGGACGAGCGGCGTACATAGCCATCAGTCTACATGAGAAATATGAGAGGGCATTTAATGTTAAGCACTACCCGTTCAGTACAGCCGAATATGTTTTCACGGAGCATATTTGAATCAGTGACTTTGGATAGAACAAACCTCAGAAGGTCAGAAGTATGCTCAGAAGCTCGGCCGATATTGATTTGATGTGTATGTGTGAACAGCGTTAAAAGTCAAGTCAGACGTACATCGGATAGTATAACATGCCGTCGCGTTTTCCGAATCAAAACATTCGAGTAGCAAGAAGAATTGGCAATTGCGATGGCCGTTAATTTCTAATCTGACGATCTCTGGTAGTTTTCAGAAGAAAATCAAATGATAAGCAAGGAAAATGGTTTCCCAAACGTGTTTCTCATAGTACGAGAGGTACTTTGTAACGGTCTACGTTTTTACTTAAAAGTTGCCATGACTTATGATCTTGTCCGACGACCTTCTCATGAGTCAGTTTCATGGATATACTATGAACGTTAGTGCAACCCAAACAAAATAAAAATGCACACGGAGGTGCCCATAACATGATCATTTTCGGGAGAGATCTCCGTTTTTAATGTGTGGCGCATGACTTTGGATTTGATGCATGAATATGATAATGGCGAAATAAGAGCTTATAAATCGAAGATGACGCGTATGAACCGCAGATACTTTCCAATGGGCCATGCACGTAGATCAATCGTAGAGCATTTTCGTTCTGGTCAGATTGTCATCGATCTGCATCTGTTCTCGCATTGAGCAAAACGTGACACAGCTACTCGACGGATTCTTTGGTATTTGTTGGCAATTCCTTCATTCGTTGAATTTTCGTGTCTGATTCGTCATCTTCGTTACCGAACAGCCACACAGAGGCCAAACAAGCCGAGCAGTTTTCAGTAACCTCGTTAGCAAGCCATACAGCAACAAGTGGCTTTTTCTTTTTCGTTTTTCTTTCATGAATTGCACTTGATCCGTCAGGTCCGCCTCGAACATCAGCGTTTATTTCATCGGATCTGCTAGCTAGCATTATACAGTTTTTTGAGAACATCACGATCTGCTATGATGCTTATTAGTGACAGTGAATGGACAACAGAGCCAGGAATTGTCGTATGTTCAGCGATTCTCCATACCCAGACAGCAGCACGGCGCCTAACCAGAAGTGAATGATTATTTGCTGCTAACGCTATGCGTACATTGACATATGCATCAATACACAGTAGTTAGCTAGTTGACCGTAACCATGCGGCCGGTTCATCCCGCACTCCTCCGCCATCCCAATGTCGAAGACCGGTTTTTCTTAAGTTTAAGACTTGAGGCTTTTGTCTTCACGTTTCGACAGCCACGTTCGATGTAGGTGCTGCGACAGCTCATTGACTAATCATCAGTATTACCTTCAGCAGCTTGTACTATATCATAAAGATATGTGTGTGGGCATGTGTGTGTGTGAAAAAAAAGTACATTAATTGTAGCGGCCGCCATTACTTTTAACTCTATTCATTTGAACAATAAAGGCTCGCCGTGCTGTAAACACACGGACGATGCTCCAGCTGTTGGCTAGCACCGGTATTTTGGCATGTCGTGCTAAAGACAGCCATATAGCTGTCTTTAGCATGACATGAGGTCTTCTTTTCGTGCGTTTTAGCCCTATTTCTTCTTCTTCTTCTCCGCCTTCGTCTACGTTTTCCTCCCTGCTTACCCATTCTCCATCGCCGTCCATTGACTCCACTTAAACTTGTTGCCTTTGGATCTTTAAGATTTCACGGCGAGTTTAATACGGTGATGGCAGCCACCGCTGGATAAAGCCAATGGTTACTGTATATAGCACACTGTGTGCAATGTCGAAGCCGGGTTTGACCGGCGCCAGAATGAAGAATACATTAAACGCGAGTGTGAATTCCGACCACTGAATAAAGGTGTGAGCCAAACTGGTCGGTTAGGTTGCCTTACCCCATTCCGTGAATGGTGGTGTTGCTACGTTTCAGTGCCGACTCAATTGCGAACAGTTCATCCGTCGCCCTCCAGCAGCAGTCGAATAGAAGCGAGAACGATAGGAAAAAACTGACTGGCAGAGGCACTCCACGAACAATGGTGCCGGTATCAGATAGAATGACCCACAAACAGATCGTACGAGGGTGTGCACATGCATTTTCTCGTACATTGAAATCGGTCGAGTAGCGAAAACGAAGCGGTCGGATAGATCGCTACGATATGGCTAATAGCGTAATATACACTTTGCCTATATCCTGCTCTCGAAACCATTAGTGGGCTGTGCATCGGCTCTATTGTTAAACAGGGACCAACATTTCGGAAATAAGAATAAATATCAAAATTCAAGTCTACGCAAATAATATAATGGAAGCCTGGCAACTAAGGTTCCACCATGATCCAGCTGATTCATTATTTTTGGCACCTTTGTGGTACGTCTCTTATTACTATCAATACCTCTACGAATACATTGAATATTTCCGACTCCATAAAGTTATCTCTTAAGACAATTCGTCAAAGTTTTATATTAGGCTAATAAATATTTAAGGAATCATTCGGCCATTTTTAACTGATATTGCGCACTCTTGCAATGGATTCGAAAACGAACAGTTTAGAAACCATAACTTGCAACCAAACGTCGATTTGTCCAAAAATAAATAAGCCGAATAGCTATCAAATAGCTAAAGTTGATATAAAATTCGGTAAGTTGTAACCATATAAAACTTCCTATAGACGCTTCGATCAACCATTAGCGTACAGAATCGTCATTGAATCCTCCATTGAAAATTTTTTTTTCTACACAATGTTTTCAAATGTGCTTGAGCACATTTAATGCTGTAGCCTCCACGTGGATTGACCTTACATATACAAGATTGAAATGAGACCTTTTTCAAGCAGTTTCATGTTTTCACAAAGGCAACCGCCATTATCATCAGAATCAACAGGAGCCATAACGACGTCCGTAGTCTGAAGGGTTGAACCTGAAAGTTAGTTTCATCTAGTTGTCCGCATTATCGGAGTTCCTTGTCATATATAATCTGTCTCTCATTCAACAAAGGACACCCATTACAGTTGACAGTGGTCTTCTCAGTCTCTACGGTGTATCCACTGTGCCCCCATGACATCCATGACAAGCGCGTCACCTCCCGCCCATCATCAAAATCACTAGAGATAAAGTAGGTGAATGAATGGTGGCATTCTTCCAGTTAGACTTTTCAGCTTTCCTTCATTTTCAGGCTGTACTTTCGAGATCAGACATCAACATCATAATCATCATCGCCGTCATTACGACCATCAGCGTCATGCGATGAGGATGTGAGGAAAACAGAACACGGCGCCATGGTTCTTCTTTGCTCAGTCGTCGATTCAATCCTGTGGGTATTATATCGGAGTACTCCACTGCGGCGGTCTCTCTTGCGCGCGCTGTCTCCCGGCCGCCCAGCCGTGCTGCTGTCTCGTCGTCGAGTGTTTTTTTAGATATCTCTCTGATTTTTACAATTGTCAATCATTTTCATCTTCTCTTTCTTTTTTGCTTTTTTCCTTTGCCGCTGTGACTGCTTCTGCTGAACCGCGTTGGTTCTTGTCCTGTCTGCGCCTGCTTCATGACTTTCGGAATCGGAATCTGTGCGATCCATCGATGTGAATTGTGGGGTGAGGTGAAGTGAGCGGATTGATAGTCGGGATCTCTGTCTGTGATGATGCGTTCAGTCCCGTTGCTCGTTCGGGTGTGGTCTGGAATTTTGAATTAGATGAAGGACCACCGAAGCTTTTTTTCGTTATTTCTAGATCGGTATTGGCGACTGTGGCAGTTGTTTATGTGTACAGAAATAAAAATGACTAACAGCAAAACCGTGATTGCACGATGACGTGTGTCTGCTATTTTCTAGTAGCATGGCTAGTACGGTCAACCGGTAGAGATTTTCTTTCTTTGCGATATTCAAAACCCGTACATATATATATATATATATATA
>MNPL01000200.1:0-12889 GCA_002081605.1 Tropilaelaps mercedesae
ATGTATAATATATATATATATATATATATATATATATATATATTTGTCAATATCTCTCTCTTTCACCCCATTTTGCCACTCAAGTCCATTTTTTTCCTTCACTCAAATCTATCCTTCCCACATTCTCACCCATTCCTGTTCGGAGCTTTCGTTCGCTCGATTTTAGACAATCTTACTCGTTTTGCTCACCAAATCTCGGTATTTCCTTCGTCCTTATATCTTTTCTTCACTTATTTGATAATAATGTAATAGTCATCGTTCGCCTTACGTTCTTTTACACTAAAGCTATGTACAAGATATACATTGACTACTATCATTACTAAGCACTAGAATACAATACAATAGTTGTCAGTCGTCGTAACTCTAACTTTGTTGTGAAGACAGGTCGAGAGGTATGGGCTGGTGCTGCTGTGCGCTGGAGGAAGACTGGCCACCAACGCTTGTGCTGCTGCTGCCTCCCGTCGAAGAAGCGTTAGTCGGCGTACCCGTGGCTCCAGGGGTTGGTGGACCGTGGCTGGGTGCCGAGTTGTGCGAGTCGATTGAGCTCGAACTCTCTTGCGAGGGCGAGCCGCGTTCCGGCCACGCGATCCCCGTCGAGGTGGTCGAGGCGCGCTGGGCCTTACGACCTCCACGTCGTTTACTACCGCTACCACCTCCGCCACCACTACCGCCTCCGGTTGATCCCGTAACTCCACCGCTGCCGGGCGACGTTACCAGCGCTGGATTGTCCGGCGCCTCCACCCACGACGTCCGTTCTTGGTGCGCCTGATGATTCAGCTTGAGTATGAGCTGACCGCCAAGATAGAACTTGAGACTGCCCTGGCCGGGCACGGCACCAGCCCCGCCCGTTGCTCCCCCGTGACTAGTGTGCGCAGTCTGTCCTTCGCGACCCCCACCTCGACACCCGCCGCCGCCGCCGCCGCCGCCGCCGCCGCCACCGCCGCCGTCGGCACCTCCACCGCCGCCGCCAGATAGAAGAACTGCCGACGAATCCGGGTCGGACAGACCGGCCGGTAGCAGATGCTGCTGCTGCTGCTGCTGCTGGTCGGACTTACGACCAATGATTCGCGCAGGGATCGGTTTGATTTCCGAGGGCGGATTTTCGTCCACCGGCGTCTCGGCGTCGGCGTCGGTGCATCCAGCGGCTGCGCTTCCAGCGCTACCCTCGTGGTCGTTGTCACTGGTTGCCGCCCCGTCCCCATCACCCAATGCGGCTTCATCGTCGTCGGCGCCGTCCTCGCCTTCGCCGCCGTCTTCGCACTCACTCCCGCTGTCCTCGTCTGGCTCAGCGAGCTTCTTTCGGTTCGCGTTTTCGCATCGGTCAATCGCGCACGCCAGGAGTTCGGCTTCCCGATTGGTCCAGTTGGCCTTGACCGACATGCGACAGCCCGCGTCGCGATGGCACGGATGATGGCTCATGACGAACTCGGTCAGCCCTCTAATGGCGCTCTGCAGGTTCTCGTGGCTTCGGTGCTCCAGAGTGCGACTGAAGACGCTGACTGCCTTGGCCATTGACAGGTACTCCTGAATCGTCTGATCGCTTAGCGACTCCGGACGCCACCGCAGCGTCTCGAGGTCTTCGAGACGGCGGTTGTCGCTCTCGCCCGGTTTAAGCAGCGCCGGCACCGACGCCTGATATTGGCGGCCGACGCGGATGCGGTTTCGAGTCTTGTTTCGACTCTCCTCCTCCCAGAAGGCGTCGAAGTCGACGTCGTTGCTCGCGTCCATTGCGTTCCCCGGTGGCGAGGCGTCGCGACGTCCCTAAGTCGATGCGGGCCTCGGTGGCAGTGGAAGGCTAGCGCGCGGTGCCAGGGCTCCGCGCGCGTCTGAGATACGCGGCCACGCATCCAGCCGCTGCCACTGCCATCAGCCACTGTCCACTCAGACCGACCGAATCGGAGGGGTCGGAATGAGCAGAACAATTACGGCGTCGCCCGGCTTCGGTGCCCGTAAAGCTCACCTCTTCAATTGGCCTGCGAGAACAAACAGCCAAGTAACCAACGATCAACAGGTTAACACCGGAATGCTTCCAACAAGCTTCTTTAATGGCATGAGAGTGTTTGTTTTGTTGTAAAGATGCGCATAGACAATGTAATGCTGAGCAAAATTGTTCTACCAAAAACTGGCAAAGAAAGAATTCTGAAGAGTATGGAGCGATGGTGTGCCCAAGCGATTTGCTTCGAGCTCAATTTGATAGATGATCCACTAGGTTTTTAACGTGTACGTGTTTTCTAAATGAAAGTCTACCAAAGATGCTATGACAGTGTCAATTATGCACGAGTGCTGCTCACGCTTACAACTAAATATGTCATATAATAAAGCGTGATTACTGAAGGAGTAAGTGCATAAGGTGGAGGTAAGACCCCTCTAAACATTACGAACACGTTTTGTAGACAGTCGTAGAAAATCAGCAACCTTTCGAGAATAACACGCGTGGATTTAATCAAGAGTTCAACCTAATCTCGATAACAGTGATTGTTAATATCAGTTATATTTAATGACCTTTGGCATTGAGAAGTGACCAACAGGCGATTGAAATCATGACCATAAAATGTTTCCATTTGTTGGTTAACTTTTTATCCGAAAAACGTGATCTTGGAATGGCGTGCAGGATACATATATTTGTATTACTGCACACTTGATCAACGATTTTGCAGGCGCTGCACGAATGGAAAGTTATCTTCAATGTCTCTAAGATGTACTACTTTGTCTGAGCAACGCATTTGCAAGGAAAACGAAGGCACCGCCGTATGAACATATCATCAAATAAATTAAGTTCGAAACTACTTGTTTGAACTGTGTCTCGTACTCTCGAACACCGCTAGATCGCAATCCACGTAGGCGAACGCTTCCGCCATTTAATTGGTCTATCCAGTTTAAAACAGACTGGAACCTTCAAATTACGTACAGCCTCCGTGGGCGCCCTCTGCTACTTTTAATAAAGTAGCAAAATCAAAAGCACAAAATACTTCCAACATTATCCTCTCCAGTGATTCGAAAATGATTCGTTTTACGAAACGTTGCAAGACGCACACACCAAATTGTGATTGCACTGAATTATAATTAATCCCAGAGTCTTACGACCAGATCGGAAGCCACTGTTGCTGTAATAAAATAAAACGTCAACAGATTTTCTGTGTCTGTTTGCCTCTACTATCTATACCGTAGCCTACAGAACTATGGAACAGTTGGCATCGGTGCGGTCGAAGTTAACATGCGACCCTTGTGATGTCATAATTAACATATGATCACACGTTTTTGGGGCATAACTCCTAACTAGTATTCCTAACAGGAGAATGGATCTACGTTAAATCCGAAACTTAGACTGTAGACAGCCATGCAGAAAAGCGCCAGCTTAAAAGTGATAGGTCGAAGTTTAATTGTAAGACGCTGTCTGCGCAAAAGTTTACATAAAACAACGTGTTCACGCGACAGTTAGCGCTTTTAGGTATAAACAAGTACACGAGTCACTTCCACGCGCTACCGAAACGTCAACCCGTATTAATAGTAATTCCAATTATATAGTAGCCTAAAAGCTTATTGAGTCACAAGGATGTTTTTTAATTTAGCATGCGGAACTGGACACTAAGACTACAATATATGCTCAAGCTTATCCAGTGCACCGACACATAGATACACCTTCTGTTCGTATTTCGATAACGGAAAAACATGCCGCAACAGGCGATACACATTCGGTGGCCGTGAAGTGCTTTGCCGTTACAAATCCGCTGTCACGACATGTGCTACAAAAAATTAAACAGCTTAGCCCCTCTCGCTTGTCTTCCCCGTTATGCTCTGAAGGGCCAATGACTACTGCACAAGCACACACACACACACATATAGCCGAGAGTAGTCGAATTCGTTCAAGCTGCCGTCCATATGTAAAATACCGACGTAATTAAATAGTCCAGATGCACCCGCCGTGTGACAGCGACTATAACAGGCTTAAAAAGCGAACACATCTGTCGATATTGACCTGCACCACACAACACAGTCTAAAGACAGCATTACGGAAAATACGGCAGCTCACCAATCCGACCTCATTTTGTCATCGAGTACTTCGGACACGTTCGAGTTTTCACGCATTTATTTAGTAATGGTGATGTCGCAAAATAGATCGTGACCACACGCAGATTAATGACATTGACGGACTTCGTTCGAGTAATCGATTCATCGAATTTGACGCCAATTTGCCTTTGAATTTTTTTGGCGTAACCAGCTAAAGACTAGATGCTTGACGAGGGGTCAATAACACAATGGTTATTTCCGTCCAACACCGGCAGTTGACCGGAACCGGTGTTTTCTCTCCTACTAGACCACTACACGGTTACATGTACTTGCCTGTGAGAACGACCTCAACTTCGCTGACAGTCGTGTCGCTCGATAGGTTCTTGTTGATGGCGGGCTTTGTTTTGTTGTTGGCCACCGGCGTTGAGGGTTTGTGGAAGAGTAGGCCAGACCGCAGCAGGCGGATGTGGATGCTGTTCGTGGCCTGATCCACCACAACGGGAAGCGCCCGCGAATGGCGCGCCACCGCACGGTCTGTCGCCGCTACCCCTTTTACAGTTTTGAAATACTCCGCAATCGATTCCACCAGCCACAGCACACTGGAGGATTTCGCACTACGATTGGACGATGACCAATACGACTTACTATTTAGATATATACATATATGTATGTATATAAATATGTATGTATAAATATACATACACACGCGCGTTACATAATAGCGAACTCAGCTATCCGAATACTGCGGCGATATTAGTTATCGTTGTTTATCCCAAACACAAACGAAATCTACCACCCATCAACAAATGACTACCTCGTGATACGTCCGTTGTACAGTATGTTCCCCTTCTCAACAATGCACTAGGGTGGATACTCGTAGATCTTCTTCAAAGAAACCTTGCTTCTTTCCCACTTTTTTGCATCTCTCCTTCGCGGCCGTCAACCACGACCGCCGTCGATTTTTTCAGAAATTTCCCACCCAAACATCAACGACACACGAAGTTTCCGTTGCCGGTAGATCCACAACACGGCAGACACTCACTCGGACGTTGGCTGGATGGTCACGAAGTGGTCGAGCGCGTTCGTTTTTCTTCCTGGGACTACCGGTGCTGCCGGGAGTTGTGTGCAGGCTATGGTGTGTTATCCAACACCAAAATTACTAACCCACCTGGCGATTCCGATGCACCACGGGTCGGTAAATGTGCCTCAGGTCTGTCCAGCGCTCACTGACGATGGCGGCACATTGCGGCTTTTTGCTGACCACAGTTCGCCGGATTCTCCACCTGAGGTCGTCAACAGTTACGACACGACGACAAGACCGATCAACGCATTCGTCTCGTCATTGTTCATGTTCTTGCTGTGTTCGAGTAGAGGATTCAGCCAGATTTGGCTGCACAGGGCCCCTAAACAATTCGTCTCAATACGATATATGCGGGGGTAGCGACTGCTCTTAAGGAAGTCAGTTAGCAGAGTGGAGGCGGTGAGACTCGGTACTTGGACAGCAGCGTTCGTCGTCGTGCAAAAACAACATGGCTGCTTCCCTTGCCTCACTCACTTGCTCGCTCGACCCGGCTAGCAGCCTGCTTTTCTGTTAGTCGGCCAGTGTTGGCGTGTGCTCCTTCTAGCGCCGGCCTTCTGCGCCTGTCTACCGCTTTCGGCTATGGCCGTAGTTGACCCGCTCAGGGGTTGTACACTCTCAGCCGCTACAGCTCCGCCTGCCAGTTTAGCTGTATGGCGGGTATAGATGTGTATATGTAGGCTGTATGGTGCTGACGCCGCTCCTTGCTTGTTGGTGTTGTCAGACTCGCTAGCCGACATCATTGCTCTCGAACGCGCGCGCGCGCGCGCGCGCGCACACACACGCACGCATACTCAGAGCCACACGGCCAATGGCACACTCCACAACGCACTAGCGGTCACCGACGGCCATGTATAGAGAGAAATGCCATAAATGAGTATAGATTTATGAGATGAATTGACGACAGCTGTGGTTTGACGTTTCTGCCTTGTTGGCGTTTACGTGGTTACTCGCTGGAAGAAGTAGAATGGGTTGATTCATCTGTTTAGTATATTCCACACTCATAAGTGAGTGATTATCTGCTGGCGGGGTTTACTAAACCACGTCAATAATTTCCTCTGCCGCCTCCAAAACCTCGATATTCGTTGACTGCTATTGAACGCGAGCGGATATAATTGCAGACCCCTGCTCGCTATCCGTGCTAGAAAACAACGACCCACCTTTGAGCGTCCGTAACTGGACAGACCAACGATAACGACGACGACGACGACGACGACGAAGCCCGCGCTAGAGAAGAACCAGACAGGGCGGAGCGTTCCTGCATAGGCTTTCATTCAATAACATATCCTTACACCCATACAGACGACAAACACAAAGGCGCCATCGAACTCCATCCATCCATCCAGTGCATGCTAGCACAAGTGGCCAGCGCCGGCATACGACTATGAGCGCGGGCCGTAAGCGGCCTAATTAAATGCTTCCAAGAATAAGATGTCATCGATACAGTCCAGAATCTCGCTCGCACTCGGATTCAGTTAGCGGGCAGCACACAGCTAACACACGGAGCGACAGTAACAGCAGCAGTAGGGAAGACAAGTAGCGCACGAACCGAAAGCGACCAACCAAGCAAGGCAAAGGTAGTCCTGTTATGCCTGTCTGCTACGGTGGGCGGCCTGCCTGCCTGCTTGCTCGAAGACCGACGACAGGACTGATTGCTCGACTGTCGGCACTGACCAGAGAGGTCTATCTGGGGTCTTTGACGGCCGTCCTTATCGCAGCTGCGATGCATTCGTCGCTGGAATTCGGCCATTAGCAGCATACACAGCAAAGCGGACACACCGCCGTCAGCCGAGAGAACCTGTCTCCGTTGGCCAGCAACAACAAGTGTGATATGATTCGTGTCGCTAATCTGTTTGTGGTTACTGGTGGTGGCAAGAGATTGAAATTGGACCAGAACAGACGAGGTGGTAAGTGGACTGTAAAATAAAGCGGGAATAGCCCATGTTCACGTCTGTATTTTGCCGAAAGAGCGTGTGCAAAAGTTTTGCTGATTTCTGGCTGCTTCATCGCCCATTTTGCTTCGTCTGAATCTGTGTATATACTACAATCTGGGCGAAATGTCTATCCGAACGATTGTATTGGCGGCCGAAGGCCGAGTGTAGGGCCGGTCGCACTCGAGCCAACGATCGTAGGAGTTTACAGTGACTATTCTATAAGTGACTGAACGGAGAAGTTCCAGGCGGAAATACTGTGACATAGTACAAGCGGTGCGTAGAGCAGGAGGTAAACATCACTCGAGTTTCATGTTCTCACTCTTGTACACGAATGAAGACGGCTTACTGCGACGGCAATCGCATGAAATTGTTCCGCGTGTACGACAAACGCTTGAGGAGTTAGCTCGACTGTTGGATCTGAAGAGCTTTGGTCAGCCAATTGACCCCGTAACCCGACGTAACCATCTTTCTGGGCACAATCGAACTGTTGGCACCGGCTGGCTGGCGCTACTCCCAGTAAAACCCACATTCAGCTCACACTATTGGCATACTCCCGAGTACATCTCGAGTACATTGGACGGTGAGAAAGACCCTCCTTGCCGACAGCAAAACAACGATCAGTAAGCGAACGGCAACGCGCCCGTTTGCGTCCGCATCGGAGCTTATCAGGAACGTTTTCCATGCTCGCCCGCCACCGAGAGGACAGGATCATTTTAATTACAAAATAGGTATAGACTTCTAAGGCTATACAGTACCGCGTTTCGTAACGATCAAGTGCGAACGACGGTGGATCGCCGCGTCGTGTTGATCACAACCTACAGGCGTATAGAAGTGTCTAGAGAAAATTGCGATTAAACGTGGTCCAAAAAAGCTAGATATATCGCGTATGGATACGGGGTTCATTAGAAGACTGTGGTCCCATACCAGTGTAAACCAATAAACACAGAAGTACGCTAAAATCCTTAGAGGCGAAAGTAAAAAAGCTCGGAGAGGAGTCATAGCTGGCTGCCTGCCTGTCTGAGCCGGTGGAGCCAGCACTCGCATTGGAGATAATCGTCAAAACAGGTCGCCGTCGCCACAGTTGTGGGGGCCCGTTGATATTCGACGTAGCGACGGTCGTGTTGCGTACGCAAAAACGCTAAACAATGCAGCTGTAGCTGCGAACAGTGAGACTGGATTTGTCGGATTGCATACGGGTCGCCGGTGGCTGTCACCGAAAACTAGCAGGGCGGAGCGCAGTTATGGCTCCCACAGGCGCCCAACTGAAATTGGTCTGCGACTCGCTGCGGAGTCAGAGCGCACCGTTCGTCTGTCCGATTGGCGAATGCGGTAGATCTTACAAGACCCTATCCGGAATCCAGTTCCACATCTGCAATACACGCCACGAAGCTGATGCGATTACTGCGGCTTGCGAGCGTGCGCGGTCACCTCGAAAGGATAGCAAGGAAAGCAACAACAACAACCATAGTGGCGGCAATCCGAACGCTAAGGACAACACCAATCTGAGAGGGGCATCGGACAGCAGTAAGAACAAGGCGAACAACAAACTTGTCAACGGCAACAGTTCGCAAGCAGTGACACCTTCTAGGCGCGACGAGGCGACCGCCACCGATATGAAGGCACCAGGCAGGGCGGATGCCCCTCGGGGAGCTATAGGCTCTTCGCCCCTGCCTGGCGCCTCACTTGGAAGTGGCGCCGGACAGCCGCGCGAAGGCCTCACGTACGCCGAAGCACAAAAGGTGGTGGAGATTGATGTTGACGGTGGATTGTATAGACTCAACATTGAGGAGCCGCTTAGCGTAATTCTCAGCAGTGAAGCGAACCTGTTAGGTCATCGGCCAGAGGGCGCACGGCAACCGGATAAACCGCGCAGCCCCCATAAAACAGCCAAAAGCAAAAAAGCACGCTCAAGCAAGGTATGCAAAATAACAAAATACATCTCTCTGAGCACAGTCGTGTTAGAGTTCTGATTTTCAAAAGTTATTTAGTTCCAGTTTCACTAATTTTACCGGTAGTGTCCTACTCTGACAGGCAGCTGCTCAAAGGCTATTTGAAGTAGCTTTCTATGCACATTGCAGAATGCCCTCTTAGGTCTGCTCCAACGTAAACGGCAGGTAGGGTTTTGTTGACTACCTTTTCAAATTTGAACGTGACTATACTTAGGTGTAAGTTTACTAGATGGCAGACACTGTTCAGTTAGTAAATTAATGACGGTGAAATATACCAAGCAGAGGGTCAAACTAGTCTCCAAAATTTAAACGTCCTATGGTGTGAACCTCCATGGACGATGTTATGATTGCAAACTAAAATTCGATTTATAAAATAACGTCATTTAGTGAAGAAAGCTTGCGAACATATTTGTTTGCGCCGTACTCGCTGTCATTTTATTTTCCCACGTAGGTCCCCGGACATAATCGGTGCTGCGTGTATGGGTAATACATTATGATTTATTACAGGCGGGAGCAAAGATGGCCGGTGCAGCGGAGGTTGGCGGTAGTGGTGGAGCCGGTGCCCTTCCGGTTCGACTTCCGGAGGCTGTCGTGTCCCTTGTAGAAGATTACGAGTGTTCGGATGCACCCCAACGACCGGCTACTTATTACCGGTTTACCGAGAAAACACCCGAGGAACTCGATGAGATGGTAGAGTATGATATGGACGAAGAAGATACGGCCTGGCTAGAGATTATCAACCGTAAACGCAAGAAACAGGTACCTTTTGACAATTTACGCTGTGCACATCAGAGAAAAATCGATTTCGCAAAATTTCATGTGTTTGATTGTTGAAAAAGAAATGCATGCATTCAGGTGAAATTCATACGAGTTTATTGCATAGGTAATATTTTAACTATTTTTGTTGACATTTTACAGGGAATTCAATCCGAGGTAACAGGAGATACGTTTGAGCTGTTGATGGATCGTCTTGAAAAGGAGAGCTACTTTCAGGCACAGAATGCACCCCCTGGTGGCTCGGGGGGGAGTGGAAGTGCCATCGACGACGATGCCGTGTGCGCAATCTGTCAAGACGGCGAGTGTCATAATGCTAACGCCATCCTTTTCTGTGACATGTGCAATTTAGCTGTTCATCAAGAGTGCTACGGTGTACCATACATACCGGAGGGGCAATGGCTGTGTCGTCGGTGTCTGCAATCGCCGTCCCGAGCGGTTGATTGTGTCTTGTGTCCAAACCGCGGTGGCGCATTCAAGCAGACCTCGGACGGTAAATGGGGCCATGTTGTGTGCGCACTTTGGGTGCCCGAAGTGTATTTTGCCAACACCGTTTTCTTGGAGCCGATTGACAATATCTGCAACATTCCAGCAGCTCGCTGGAAGCTCACGTGTTATATCTGTAAAAAACGTGGTCAGGGTGCGTGTATTCAGTGTCACAAGGCCAACTGCTATACGGCTTTCCACGTGACTTGTGCACAGCAGGCGGGGCTGTACATGAAGCTGGAGGAATGCAAGAGTGGCGAACAGAGTGGCGTTCGAAAGACGGCCTTCTGTGACAGTCACGCGCCGTTGACGTATAAAAAGGCGGACAAGATGCGCAGTGCCCGGAAGATTCTGCAGGAGCGTGCCAAGGCGCTGCCAGTGGTCTCAATTCCGACCATCCCGGAGGAGCGTATGATGCATGTCGCCTCGCTTGTGTCACTACCCCGCAAGGCCGATTTTCTACAGCGTTTAGTCGGCTACTGGACGCTGAAGCGCCAATCGCGCAATGGCGTGTCTCTATTGCGCCGACTGCAGATGTCACATCTCAGCAGCAGGCACAATAGGAACGAGCCGGATCTCGACGGTGCAACGGCGGCGATGCGTGATCAGCTCAAGTACTGGCAGCGCATACGGCAGGACCTGGAGCGCGCGCGGCTGCTCTGTGAACTCATCCGCAAACGCGAGAAGCTCAAACGGGAACACATTCGCCTCCGGGAACAACATTTCTTTGCCGAAATCAGTCCGCTACCTAAGGCGCTTAACGAATTGATTTCACTGCTGCAGGAGAAGGATCCACATAAGATATTCGCCGAGCCCGTCGACACCCACGAAGTCACTGACTACCTTACGCTCATCAAGGAGCCAATGGATTTCTCTACTATGCGCACCAAAGTCAACAATCTCGAATATCGGTCCTTCGCCGACGTTGAGAAGGATTTCAATCTCATCGTGTCTAATTGCATGACGTACAACGCCAAAGATACCATTTTCTATAAAGCGGCAGTCAAGCTACGAGACCGTGGTGGGGCTATTATTCGGGCTCACCGCGAAAATCTGTCAATCAATTTCGATTACGACACGGGTCGACTTCGTGCTAATCCGCTAGCGTCCTGTGCTACTGGAATAGACACAAAGGCCCTGAACAGTCTACCTGGTACGCCACATCAGGCCTCGAATTCCACTCGAGCAAGTCAGCGTCGCTGCGACGCGGCGGCGGCGGCAGCAACAGCAGCAGCAGCAGCATCAGAGGCTCAGCAACTCGCAGTCTCAAAGGCAAATTCACTAAACGTACAAGATTTCCTCCGATCCGCCGAATACCGCGCACTGAATCTCCAATTGCAGGTAAACGCGATCAAAAGTCGTCAACAAATGTTGACTCTTGAAGATGCCACACCCCTACGAACGAAGCATCAACGGTTACTTCGCTGCGAGCTTGTGAAGCTGCGGCGCAAATTAGCCCTGGAGAAAAAGGCGAACGAAACAACGGGCGATGCAGATGCCAGCAGCCGCGAGCACCAGCAGCCAAAGGAGGAGGTCGTTAACGCCAAGGAGACGATATCAGGTCACGATGAAGATGAGGAGTCAGGCACAGAGAGCGATTCGACGGTGGAGACTGACCAGCAGGCCAATGCCACCACGCTGGCCGTTGGCCACACAGCTCTTCACCATCAGGCAGCGCACCACAACCACCACGCCAGGCAACACGGCGTTGGCAGCGGTTCCCAACCTCAGAAGGAATCGTTCAAGGTGAGAGTCGATCCCTGGGGACCGCGCACATCGGGAACAAGCGACGTTCCTGAAGTACAATGCGTAGAAGTGCAATGAATGTACATATTTATGAACGGTTCGTGCAAGACTGAAAACTCGCACGGGACTGGAAGTGCAATTATTACGGTGCAATCTAGGTATAGTTGACTAGTGAATATCACATCTGAATTATGTCTGAACTTGGTAATTGGTGGTGATTCAATTAGGTGTAATTGTGTAGGATAATTTTGCCTTGGTGTGGGATAAAACAAACGGAGCAATATTTAAACAATTATTAAGCTACGTATTTAATTTCGTTATATGTCCGAGTAACCGATGGTACCGAGTAAACGATAATACATTGAGTAATCTGCGTCAGCTTGCGCGTTTCATTTTACTCTACGCTTTGGATGCTTATTATAATTACTGTTTTTGTTCTTTATGAAGTGGCGTATTACGTGCCCTGGTCAAAGTTTGTGAGGATCCAGCACAGAAAAAACGTGATTGCACTGGACTAAATTTCTGATTATGGTCGAGTACGCGAACATAGCGTGTCGTCATCAAAATCGAACTATGTGATCGATTATGTACTAGTTATTAAAAAAAGATAATTTGCTTGTCCACGAACATAGCCGTTATGACAACTTTGTGATTATTCTATTTCTGAAGTGAATAAAAATGATAGCGGAAGTTTCACTATAAAATGACACATAATTTCGTTCCCTAGAATTCTTGTTTTGTTTATATGGCTTCCAAGACACGCGATGTTAAGAAGAACGCAGAAAGCTTAAAATGGCGACACACTGGAAATATTAAATCGCATTGCAACTACGTTATTTATGATGTATCGGCAGTTGAAGCAGCGGACAGAGTAGTCGTTTTTCCGCATAATATATATATATATATATATATAT
>MNPL01000201.1:0-16963 GCA_002081605.1 Tropilaelaps mercedesae
CATATATATATATATATATAAATATATATATATATATATATATATATTGCCATGTAGTCAGTCGAAAACTCGGAAATACTTGAAGAATTTTTTATATTAACTGGCTAACAGCGAAAAGGATTTCGCGGTCAAGCCGAAAGACAAAGCCCACGTTGAGCCCACGCAAATTGCAATGTAGATAGACAAATTAACGCCAAATTTTGCGGAAATGAATTCCATGTCAAAATATAGTAATTAGAAAAATATGCATTGTACAGTGTGAAAATTACGTAATGGTTAAATAAGGTAACATCTTATGGCATGGTGCGGCGGGGCAACTCTACTAATGCCGGAGTGAATATTGCAGGGGTTCGAAGGCGTCTACAACCTTTAAAATGTAGTCAATGTATAATTATAGAATCATAATATACAATAACACTTGGAAATGGTATAAAGATACTCCCGGAAATTGTAAAATATGCTTAAACGAATAGCACGGTACACGATAAATTTATTATTAGATAGATAGATAAATATTTCACTTGAAAAAATCTCTGTTTGGATGGTCCCTTGAGGCTCTATAGGCTACCGTTCCCGTCATAATGAGTAGATTCTATTGTCGCAATCACCAGGCACTGGTTATTGCTGAGGCACAGTGTAGCGCTAAAAGCACGTGGCGTTATAAAGACAATTGAATTTCAAAAAGTGGATTAAGCCGAATGGGCCCATCTGCATCCAAAGCTAAATCTAGTCCTTAGACAGAGCAATATGTTCGGATGGCCGACATGTTATTACTCACTACGAACTATACAATATCATGAACCCTTTACTATTAGCTCTCACGTTTATTATGACCGCTAGTAGATAGATGTCCCATTGCACTGACGATTCAGTTGGTGGGGATTAGTTTAGGCGGGCTTCCTCGATTGCGTGATGCCGCAAACTAGGTTTCGTATTAAGATGCTGCTGTCAAGTCGCATGCTGGGACAACTTAACGATTGGGTGTCACATCTGCTGATTCTTAGATGTATGTAATGAACATAAAGCTTTGATACGACGACACAGTGGATTCGAGTGATCCCTAAGTGGCGTTGACATAATTGATATTTGACGCGGACTCTACTAGTGGGTGCGTATGCGCTATTCAGTACCATTCTACTTTTCTTTTTGATAAGTACCTGAGCCACTCCGTGCTCATGTTATACACTTCTAAATGTGGTACACGACGCATATCCTCAGTAATCACTCAATTTTATTGGAAAAATGAAGCGGCAAGCATTAAGACTTCACATAAAGTTCCACGAAGCTGGCATGCGAGGTTTAGAAGGACTGTAGTAAGATAACTACCGAAGTGTGTACGTACCGAAGTGCAAAAGTATTTACATTCAAATTATACTATGAATATTTCTGAGAAAAAGACTCAGTTCAGATATCGAGAACTCTAATCACTACTGATTGGATATATCTGTAAGATTCATAACGCACCGCAAAAGCTCTATCAAAACCTAACTTAGTACCATTCTTTAAAATTTTACCTTATGACTTTTGAAGTTGCTTGACTGTCTCAAGTTATTGGATAGCGGTTAGTAATCTACCAATGGCTGTGATGCTGCAGTAAGAAAAATAAGGAATTGTACCATGAACAATCAAATTTGAAACTTACTGGAGTTGGCTTGTGCTGCTGAACGACCGGTTTGGTGACTGGAGGACGAGGTTGCTGTCCTGAGAGCACTGTGCGTCCACCCTGAGTTGGAGAGGTGTTCATTGAGGGAGGACTCTTGCTTCCGGTTGGAGAAGGGGAAGTCTTCAGGATGGGACCAGAACCTAAAAAAAAGACGCATGACTAGTGTACTTTTTTATGTTACGTGTTTAAGGATACAATTTACTTTTTTGCCAAACGTTCTGTTATCTTTCCGCGTACATACTATGATTAAGGCGTTTTAAAAAACAGTGCGGTGTGGATATATTTATATTGTAAACCTGAGATAATAATGTCTCATTGTTTAATTTGTTTAATGCGCTTATATGTTGTCTTTATAATTTGTTAGACAAAATTATAAAATTGTTGGAAAAGCATTTCCATTTCGAAAAGAAGTATTATAGCTAGTATTATGCCTTTACAGATATTTTCAAACAATTTTGAAGCTCGAGACCCTCATTTTTATTACCGGGTTAACAATTTAATTGAAGGATATTGAGCAAAAAATGCACTTTACATATCATTTCCATTGGGCCTTTCAACTTCTGAAATTTCATATCTCACAACTTAACAGGTTCGAGGTATTAATCAACATGCCATGCTGTCAAGCAGTGCTTTGTAGTCCATTTCCAAAAAAATAACGTTCGCTTCCATATAATAATAAACTTAGCAAAATATATGCCATTAGACGCGGTGTACAGACCCAGCTTCCATATGCTTCGCGCATTGGCCTGGTGGATGGTTAACTGGAATTGCTGGTTGACTGTACGTAGTCGCCGTGTCACGAAAAAACAAGACCCCATCTGAATTATGCATTCCTATGCGTGTGTTTAAGGAAACATGTCACGTGCTATATTACATGCTATTGCGTGCACTGCTATATTGACTCAAGACGACAGCTGGAAGTGCTCAAGCAGCAGAGGCCGCTGAGTGGATGGCAAACGAGAGCGATATTCTTCACATCGTGAGATGAGTCAAAAGGATTCGCGCAAGGAGGAAAATGAATCATTTTCAAACAGCTGTAACGCTAGACTACGCATTGCAGATTCATATAGACTAGCGAAACAACCAGGAAATGATGTTTGTCGTTTGTTGTCCAATCGAATAAACATAAATTTGACCACAGCTGTAGTCGAAGTCACACGCGAAGCACAGTATCGCTTATTTGGTTCGGCCTGTGACAGAGCCAACACGGATAGAGCTTGCTGAAATGTCTGCCTTGTATATAGTATAGATAATTGAAACAAGCGAGTTACACATACACGAGGTGTACTATTGTCGATCCGTAAGGATATGGGCACTGTCTTGATGGCATAGGTATGTTATTGCTAGCGCTGCTACTAAGATTGTATACAATTACATATCGTTGACACGACGCCACACTTGGCTAACCACGTTTCAACCTGGTTACTGGAGGCTTAATATTTAAGAGTATGCTTCATTGCTTCATTTCTGATAACTCCAATGATTTTTTTATAGTACAACAGCGTTTTATTACGGACTTTTTTACAGTTATTTTATAACATGCAACATTTTGAATGGAAGGTCTTCGTCCGTGACAGTGGAACACTTTTACATTTCACTTGTACAAAATTGACGCCTTTAGTTAAAAAATTGTAGATGAAATTGAAGCAAATCTTGCTACCTTTTTATCGATAAACCAAATTAATGATCTATGGAGCTATTAAAATTAAAAATCAAAAAGAATAATTGAATAGAAAAGGGAAGGGAATATATATACGATTTAATGAACAAATAACTGGCCTTTGATTGCCATAAGTCAAATAGATGACAAAAGTCTAAATAGTATATCGCAATAAACTCCAATATTTCGGATGTTTGACCAACCTTGAAGTATATGTATGTTTACATTAATGAAAATCGAATGATGTAAGGGATGAAGTTGGAAATGTGCAAGCAAAAATCAAACTGAAAAAAAACACGCGATGACTTCTAAAAATGATTACAAATAGTTCAATAGATAATTATGCAATAAATATTATACTCTAATAATGTATAAATATAAATTGTATAAATAATATAATAATGTATAAATATAAATAATATAAAAACACATGCGCTAACACTAGTAGTTAATTTCAACTTACCTCCTCCAGTGGGGCTGCGTACAGCCGGCGTCTTACTAAACATGAGCCCACCAGGTCCGGTAAGCTTGCCATCTTTATAACCAGGACCCTTCTTCAGCGAATGCTGCAGGTGGTAAGATCCGGGTGATTGTAGTACTGCTTGCGCCTTCTTCCGATAACAAACGTATGTTGCAGCTGCGACAATAACAGCGAATAGCGCCGTACCTACGCACGCACCGACGATCAGCGGACCCGCCCCTAGAAATGATGCCGAGCAGAGCAAAACGAACTAGTATTAAAAATGAGCATGTGTGCTACACTATATATGGATATTAGCTCAAAGACGCTCTACTGTTAAGTTTTTATTGTTGTTGTCGTTATTTGGGTACAATTTCATATATGAACCTCGACTATATGGTATAGCCCTGGATGTCGTATTTAAGTTGTTATGATTCTCAACGCATAAAGAGCATCGAGCATACTACTATGGTAATTTTTTTCTGATTTTATTGTTGTAATGGTAGTCCTTGGGCAATAAAGGTGAGTTTCGTGTTTTATCGTAGATGTTACTACTTCTGGCGTCGGTTAAACTCCCGTAGGTACTCAGTATATCTAAAATATCGCTATGTAGCACCAAGAGATTTTTTCGTGTGCACTACCATTGGTGAAATCGGCTCCTGTTCCGCGTCGACTAACCTCTTTCTCATTGAGACTCCTATCTTAATTTAAGCTGGCAATGAGCATAATATGAATGACAGCCGTCTCAAATGTCACTTCGAGTTTAGGATGCTGCTTCCACACTGAAAATCATCAGTTGCTGCAACCGCTGCAGCTTTTGTAGCAATTGGCTTACGTTGATTAAGCTCTTTGTTTCCGGCGTATCGCCTGTTTTTAACTGCAGCAGACTTCGGTATCGTCTATTGTCCTCTCCTGCGGGAATTATTTACTGCACAATCTGCAAGTACGATTTGCAAGTCCCAGTAGACTTCTTGCCCGCGGATCGAAAAAGAGACGCTCGCTGAACGGAGCGAAAATTGAGGTTTAGTTATTGAAGCAGCCAATTAGCTTCCAAAGGAATAGGAACATTATTATAGTTGAGACGACGCGGAAACCACTATTTTCGCTAATATAATTTAAGTTGCTGATTTATGTGCATATTGATGCAGCGAAGGCAGCAACTAATAATATTTTCGGTTGTTCCCTAGTTGGCTAGTTTCAGACGTGCCGAAATGTACGTTGGCAACCTTCGAGGATACTCCGCATGCAAGTTCTCGAAAACGCAGCGTGCTTAAAACTTGAACAATTATTTCTCATATATTGATTCAGAGCGTACCGAATGGCATATATATTGCCCCGCAATACGCCATCCAAGTGCATTAAAAAACGCTTTCATCAGTTAGCAGGCTCATTAGCATTTGAGGTATAGAGGCGTTATGAAGATCCGTGGCCATGTTATTCAGCTCTCCAAAAGCATTCGTCGCTTATTGAAGTGTGGTGAAGCTCTGAACTGCGTTCACGCAGCATATCCAAGATAAATAACTCGTTGGGCAACCTAAAACTTGCTATCTCTGGGTAGCTAGGCTCACGGCGCGCGGATTAACTTACGCCTACCACAATCTTTATGACATTCAGGACCCTATACATGTAGCATACTGACTTATACAGAAATCCTCGTATTCGAGCTTGCCCTCGTCAACAATTTATGTTCTGGTAGTGGATATCTACTAAGTGGTGCAATTACGCACCTCCTTTTTGAAGGAGAGTAAGCGTTTGTGGTTAGTCTCTCTTAAAAGCGCTTTTTAAACAGCTCTGAAAACCTTCCGTAGTTAAACTCGCACGAAAACATTCAAGTACAATGGCACATAGCCGCTTTGTTGATAATGCTTCTACCGTCTAACTTTTCTCACTAGGTATCCAACGTAGGCTGAGTGCAGAAACGTCATTGCCGTCGAGCTTTATCGAGTAGCGGCGTTCACCTTGTTTCATACCTGGTTTAAAAAAGCAAATGCCTTTGTGCACGAGCGAATACTTATTTAAGAACAACGTTGTGCATCACAAATTTGTCTATTGTGTGTGAACATGTCGCACGTTACAGCTGCTCAATGACAATCAGCCAGGTAGAACTGCTCTAGGTTCTTGGGTGTATTTGATATAACGGAATAGGTCTACGTTATTCATGCTGCATTATCACCTGCTAGTTGACAATACGTTCACCGTATATCATTATTCAGGAGTGACCATAGGACAACGTTGAACGTTTATGGTATCGCTTCGCACAACGGGCCTCATAAACGTAGCTGCACAATGGGCGAAGTCTAAGCCGTGCATCCACGTGTCTGCTACGGTAGATGGCCGTACGCGAGTGCACCATACACTGTGTTTGTCTTTATAAATAACGGTTGGAGTTTTCTTTGGCCTTTTTGAAAGGCGCCATGAAGCAGGTAAGTTCATATCCAAAACTAGTAATATCATGTGAACACAGATCAGCATAACCGCCCTGCGTACAACAGTAGCAGGTAAAAGAAAAATAAAACATACTTTTGGCGGTCAAAAATGTAGTAAGAACTTGGTCGCACCGAAGTGTATGAGATGCTAGATACTAGTCAGTACTGTGATAATTTTTCCGCCAGCCCAGTTCAATTCCAAAAAAACATTGATTTTGAGGGGAAGGTCGTGAAGAGTGTAGAAAAAAATTGCACATTGTCAAGAGCTAACTTAACTTACTAAGCGTACGGTGTCGAGACGTCCACAAGGTAGAAAGAAGAAGCGTGTAAAAACAGCGATGAATGTGCGAGGTCTAAAAATAAAAGCTATTTATGGTGGGATTCGGTAGCATTTGCCGGTGAATATCCCATTCATTGAGATGCATCGTCGTTAACATCACTGTCGTGATAGTTTATACTGCATTAGCAAAGATTGATTAATTAAATTCTGCGAAAATTAATAAAGAATCGTAATGAGAAGTAGAACCGTCACCACCCAAGCAAGCAGGATATGAAGGTGAGGTAGCTACATCGTTTATTTGAGGTGCCACGAATGATACGAACAAGATATCTCACGTGAGTGATTTCGAGCGGCTTCTGCTAGCTCAATACAAAATGAAGAATTATGAATCATTACACGCATAGTTTAGAAACTAAAAAAAATGATTGTACGAAAATCGAAAAATAGACAAAAACTAAAGTAAACCAAGTTTTATTTCATAAAAATCTTATTAGAACCTTAGAACCTTATTATTACACGCAAAACTACCATTTACGGATGATGTTAGTGGCAAATGTACAGCAGCATTTATTTCTAAAAACAGACTGCCAAGCTGGCGTAGACACGGATAGCAAATAAACGTATATCGCCAAAATTAATTCCGTTTGGTAGCTACAGCTCAGTGGCGAAATGCCAAAAAACTCATACTGAACCTTTCAACAATCCTTAAGCTATGTCTACCTTCGATCGAAAACAAATCGGGATTGAGCGGCTCTCCGGAACTCATTAATCGCTGGTCTTGCTTGTAAAGTTTGCAACTTCATCCTTTTTCGTTCTAAGAAATTGCGTCTTTTAGATTTCGTTCCGATACAGCAGACTGCAATGCTAGCCAGATCCTGCGTGAATCAGTGACTTTGCCTGCCAGTGCCACCATTAGGCTGCATTTATACATCGTGACAGCCTGAGCCTCGGGTCTTCTATATAAGCCCCAATAAATGCGTCTCCATCCATATTTCAGAGCAATAATGAAAACATACGAAGAGAGATATAATATAGTCATATAGACTAATATATGTAGTAGTCTTTTTTTTATGTCTATATCTAAACGAGCGGGAAACTGTAAGCATTAACGATTCAACAAGCATGGCTATATGTGTCGATTTGAAATGGTCCATCTATTAAAATCTAGACGCGGTATCCGTGGCGGTGAAGATCATCGAGAAATCAGTTCTTTCGTTCGAAAATTCAAAAAATTTCTTGAACACAATTGGTGTGGCATTTAAGGCGAAATGCACAATTCTAGATCAATTTATAAGAGTTTACCATTGCTCTAGCCAAATCTCTGCGAATGCTGTCCACCTATGTAGATATTTTCAATTGGTACGCCTAAATTTAATGTCGACAAGTATAGGCCAGTCGCCCAAGAACCTATCCCGTACATAATCCGTGAAAGGAACTCTAGCTGCTGTTTCTGTCGAGGGGTTTGAATGATGAAGCACACATCCTCACCAAGAACAAATATACGTCTAGTCAGTTTGTGGGAATAATACATGAGTTGTCATGGCATACTCATCATCTCCAACATATGTTGACGATCTCACTTTATATAATGTTAGTGATCGTGCCGAAGGAAGGACACTTGTCCACTCTACAAATGAGGAGGTATTCTAGAGTGTCATGTCGATGGGATTTTAAGTTCTCAAAAATAAGTTTTAGCTTTGCGTTAGCCTGATTTTGCATATAGCTTACATGATGTTCCCATACCCAGGGCACCGAACTTATACTCAGCGGTGATTATGAATCCCTTTTTTTAAACGTTGAAATAAATATCACCGTTTGGGCAGTTCATGTCATTTGTAATACAAATTTTCATAATTTAACAGTCGAAGTCTCGCATATGACCGGTGTTTTCTAAGCATATGTGCTGGCTTACGGAATAGATGTAAATGTTTGCTTAATGATGACACAAATCGATTTAAAGTCAACAAATAGGACTCAGTTTTTGGGATACCTCTTGTAATTACGTTGACCAGGTAAAAAGCGGTCTACCTGGCCTGCTTTCATAAGCACCAAGAAGAAGGTCCTTAAGTCCAACGGCGTGACCACTATCAGTACCAGTACTTCCATATGACAGCCATGATAACATCTGATCGAACATGGACGGTCCACCGCGCTATTTTATGAGGAAGATGTGCTCTACTAAGTCCAATATAATGTCGTAACTTCAATCGTAAATGTTTGAGAGAATGTTAAAGCTCGATACTGCTAAGCGCGATGCGACGATTAACTATTATGACCGCATTGTGTTGTAAGCGCATGTGCTTATCGTGGCGTTCCCCCTTATGTTTGTGTTTTTTGAAAACGGTAGTGCATGGGCCGGACTGGAGAGCTAAGCTTCCTCGGTAAATACTTATTACGAGGCAGTTCAAATAAACACCACACACTACTGTTACATATCATCACATGGGGACAGGAAGATAAGGACGAAACGTCCCATGTAAAATGTTGATGGTGCTTTGTTTTCTCATGCAATGGTTGCCCCAGTAAGTTTCCCATTAACGAATCTTTGTGTTAAGTTTGGCCTCTGGCGTTCTAACCAGACTGGTCTGATTAGGCATGCCTGAGCTAATTCTCGGTGGACTATGACAGGGTGGAGGAATGCAGGTCTCCGGAGTACGAGTCAATTACTGGACTATTTGCTACTGCCACACAACGAGGCAGCAGGCAAGCGTTAGCAACTGTGTGCTCAAAGTGAGATACCAGGTAAGGAAGAGACAATCAGTCCCAGTTTACAATATGTTCCTACTTATCCCTTGGCTGACGACCATGCACCAAGAACTGTAGGAGAGTAAGAAAAGCTGGGAACGAGAGTCGAACGAAAGAATCTGCGGAGAGCATTGGCAATTATGATAACTGTGACTGATCCTGCAGCGACACCGAATTGCGGCCTTTACAGGAATAGCTGCCTAGATATCTAGTCTTTGGCAGAATTGTATTGGCTTATTGAAGGGAACAGAGCTATATGCGGACATGAAATGTCGGATAGCGTTTAGAGAAAACCGGAGACCTATTGGCGATGATTGAAGCGATTGAACAGGAGAAAGGGGAATACGAGGGGCAGGAATCCACTCTGACATTGCGACGTGTCCAGGTCACGCTTCAGTTTCATGTAACGCTGTACAACGCGTGCGCTACCTTTGGCTTGTGCTAGGGGATCGATGTGGTACGGGCACACACGTGCTTTTTTGGATAAACGTGAGAGTCATCAAAACGACTGCTGAGAAGCTCGACTGTAGGCTCTGTCTCTACATACCAACCATCCTACAACTGTGCTTGCAGACATATACTTTCTCCAGCGAACGAAAAAGTTAGAGGCACTTGAGAGCAAATACGTGGATCTGGGCAGTTAACTAAAGTATTGAACAAAGCCTGTTTGTAACAGCAGGGTCGAACGTTTTTTGTCAACAAACGAGCCGGCGGGACTTGTTTAGTAGTAAAGGCGAGCGAACAGTCTTCTGTCCATGTGTGCACCAAACTGAGCCGTTTATGCCATGCTGAATGAGAGTGTGCTTGATATAATGTGTATATAGGGCCAAATTCATCGTGAATGAGAATTATACTAGGATAGTAGGTAGACTAACGTCAAGCAAACCACCCTGATTACCTGTGCTATCCATATGAAGTAGGAAATTAAGGCAATATACGCATACACACATCGGAAGCAGTTGTACACTGTAGAGACAATGGTAGAATGTATAGTAAGCATGTATACATTTGAGTAGTAGTTCGGCTTCGTGAAAGAGGTTACGCTGAGGGTGAGAGAATGTGTCCCGATTGACGTCGAGACCGACGGAACTAATTATTGCTCGGAATCACTTTTTATCTTGGACTGTGGGTTATTTAGTAAGAATCGAGACACCCATAACATGATGGACATAATAAAAACGTTTGCAATGTTTTGCAAAATCTACCAAAAAGCTAAAGCAATTTATACATGATTGCTTTTAAATGCATTTTTACTAAATACCTGAGCCTGGAATTTACATGCACTTTTTTTATAGAACTCGTTGTTATGGTCGAAAGCAATATAGAAGGTAGCTATATTCAAGAGTTGTTCTGAGTCCTTGGCGCCAATCCAGTTCTACATTAGAATAGCCATTAGAAACGTTTTTACGGGGCAAAAACATGTGTAACACTCAGTAAGAACTGAGTCGTTGTCGAAAAATCAAAGAGCCCAAACACAATTCGGCTTTATCATCCAATAACGTTTTATCAAAATCGGACAAGCTAGCTATATAAACCAAAATTTCTTTCAATACCAAATATCTAGGTAAAATCACCTCTATTGACAAGCACAACTTCTAAAGCTCGTCTCATAGGACCCTACCGATCCCACAGTTTTTTTCAAAATTCGGTGACACTTGCCGTGACCTACAAACCAACGCTCATTTTTAGTGCACTAGGATAGATGAATGTATTTTCGTGCCCCACGGTGGACTATTATGTCACAGGATTTTCACATGGGTACGTTTTGACCCTTTTTTATAATTAAGATCTACTCATATTAGAGCCAATAGAGTGGAAGTCCATCGGTCGACTAGTGTTGTTGATAGCCCAATGAGTACGTAGTCAACCGAAAGCGGTTTAAGGCTCTTAAGGTTCAATGAGACGGAGCTCGGTGGCTTGGTGGATTCACGTGCGCGTTGCAACCGGGGGAGACACGTAGGTGCAGGGGTTCGATCCCCGCCGTTGCACATTTACATTTAGTGGGTCCGCCTTACAAAGTAATGCCAAAAAGCGCTACCGGGGACGTTAAACGTTGGCTGATGGTCAGCTCTAAAAAAAGGTCTAATTGGACGAATTACAACTAAACTTGACAACGAGGTCTATCGCAGACAGTGAGAATCACTACTAAACAAAGAAAAATTGTGTTAAAGTAACAGAGAGTGAGAGTAGAATAACGTTAGTCATACGAAATTCGAGCGAAATTTGTTAACTTTGGATTATGTGTAGAAGCGGATTTACACGGCGTTGACTCCCAAGAAGAGAAATGTCAAAGTTTCTAACTTTCAATGCAGGTTGTCGACCAGTCGCCTTATTTGTGTGAGAAATATAAAATTAGAGGGAGTCATTTATCACAAGGTTGTATTTCTGCCACATGTTCCACACGCACGATAGAATGATGTTTTCGGCGATGACGTAGCGGTAACGCGATATTTAATTGCAGCCAATTTTGAGCCCGATCGAAGACCCCAGAGAAAAAAATTAAGGCAATTTGGCGGCAACTAAACTGTAAAATCCTAACCTAATTAGATGTGCTTTTCAAATTGTTTGTTCAGGTAGTCAACAACCTATCGTATACGACTGACCTTTTACACATAGATGTCGGAGTCTAAGTAAAATTTACACAGCCACTATCGCCTAATCTTTCTAATCGCATAGATTTCACAGATTTATATATTTTTGCATTTTAAGTCATTGTTTGTTGTTATGACCAAATTCGTAGACAAGAATTATACTTGGTAGCTTGCACCACGATAACGTACCCTTATAGAACCCGCACAGCGACGCAACCTTAGATTGTGCGAAGACCGGAATATCTTTTTTCAAAATTTGCCGTATAATTTACGTACTCTTGCTGTACTGTCTGGTTTGTAAATTTAACGAACATTAAGTTGTTAGCATATGGTCGTGCTTCTGGATGAGTACATTTTGTATGAGATACACAACAAGAACGCCTGGTCTAGTAATCTGCAACTAATTATCTAAAACTGTGACATACTTATGTGAATCAGTATTTTTATCAAATTATTTACGCTCTTTCATTTGACCATCCGTGTTTTCAGACGATTGAAACATTTATTACTAAAACAGCCCGTTTACTAATCGTTCTCAGTTTGATTCCTTTTATCGGCAAGCAGCTCGTAAATTAAGTAGAAGCTTTCAAGCGGGAACGACGAGCGGGAACTTTTACTTCTACTCTTTTGCAATATTGCTTGCCCTTTATATGATTAAACGACTTTTTGCTTAGCTTATAGGCGCATTGAGCGCCTTCGTACTAGTACTTTTTTCAGATTATAAAATAAGACTCAGCAGATAGTAATAAGCAACTTCTATACAGCGACACGTGAACGTAAACCGCACACTACTCTCATTAAACTATTTAACAGTCGAAAAGGTATACCTTGTCATTCTCCCATTTCGGTAGTCTCGATATAAATCTCGTGGGAACTAACTGAAGCATATCTTGTTTCCGTGACCACAAAAACATCAACGGTTAGAAAAAACAGACAAGAAGACTGCCCGGTTTATCCGGCACATGAAGTAAAATACGGTCCAGACTTAGAGGCGTATACAAACGCCCCACGAAACTCGAAGATAGATTCTACCAGATGGCCGCTCGAATGAACCACTTGGCGCTCCATAATCGTTCAAACTTTGTGGCCAATGCAATTCTGCGCATCTTGTTGTACATTTTGTCAAGATTCGCTCAGGTCTGTTCGTTACAGTCGCTGTAGCTTACAACACCATCAACAACAATGGCAACAGAAAAGGTTTGAACAGATTAACAGGACCAACCACGGTAACAAAACTGGGGCAAGGAGGGGCGACAAGTCATAAATGGCAGCGAAACCTGTATCGATGACAGAAGCTCCGCGTTCAGTAAGTGTTCAGGTGCCTGTTTCCCCTTGAATCTCATACATACACAGGAAGGCCGCTTTCTTGAAAACGCGGCTTGGGTCAAGACGGATTAGGGTTCTGTTCCTCGATGCCTGTCCATACGGCAGTAACTTAAATCAAGAGGAGAATCGTTTGGGTTCTGCCATCGACAGGGGTAGAAAAGCGGCCGCACGTGCTATAAAATTGGTGCATTTTAGTTGTAAGATTATATCAAAACAAGCCAAGTGGCATGGTTCCTCGGACGACGCCTGAGTCGATCGCACTTTAACATGCTTTGTCAGTTACCTAATTTCTAATGAGACGATTATCTACGAATCCGATTGAAAAGGTCAAGACGAGAACTCGTAGTGATGTGTGGACCCTCTTTACTACCGGCTGTTGCTCCGAAGTAAGCTAAGAAAACAGTGTTAACCACCTAATCCTATTAAAGCTGTAGAACAAAGAGTAATAATTCATCAAAGCGTAACACAGCCGTGAACTGATTTGTGTTTTTAACCTGATTTTTAAGAACTAGGATAGTTACAGTTGCAAGCATTCTTACTGGATGCAAACTTTCGCTTGTGTTAGAAGTATATATATATATATATATATATATATATATAAAACTCTTAATTTTGAACGTTACGTAAGGTATATCTATTTACGTTCTCGTCGGGCTTTTTAACAAAAATACAAAGCTACATCAGTCAATAATACAATCATGAGCATCTATGTCGTTCGATGTTTTGTTCATGTTAACTGTCAATGTACGAAATCTCAGTCGATGACGTTAGCTTATTATTCTTGTAAAATTGATACACAGACCTAGCCACTTCTTATGGTACAAACTGCCTCTTTCGCGGTTTCACCACACCTACGTGTACCACTAATAATGCTGAGATATGGGCACATTTGATGAACATTTACGTTATTGGTTCTCGGCACAATTTATGGATTAAGTAGAGAACCATATTTCGCGTCACAGAATTGCAAGGGCTCATTATATATAATTGCATATAATTACGCTGACACAAACCCACATACAAATTGACAAATGTGTCCACGCGCCGCAATATTTGCATTGTATAACTCTTCGATGAATTCTGTTGTATACTCAACTAATAAAGTACAGTATTCACAATCAGACCCAGTACCTAACCATGGATTTTCACCAACAGCCACTACTGTAGTTAGTGATTAGTAATTTTTCTGGATCGATTGAAGGTTACGATTATTGTGCATCAGTGTAATCATTGTGTAAAGGCACGTGTACAAGTGTATCACGTTACAAACTCGTGGAAAACTAGAGAGTCAATTGTATTACAAGTGTATGGTCTTCGTATGATAAATCGAATCATCCATTGCAGGTTGGTGGATTACGTGATGCTGAACAGGAGTTTCTTCTCTGTCAAAGCCGCAGTTGAGTTCGCTGGAGCTACGTCGGTTTTGTTAGATGCGGTTTCATTCTTTAAGATAATCGCATTTCAACTTCCTTCGCTCAGTTAGGGAGGGAGCTCAAGGGCGAACAAGAGACGGTCAGTGAGGAGGCACGTACAATGCATCATAAAACAATGCTGGTTTTGCCAGGAAGCCATCATTTTGTAGAGGGAATGCACGGAGCTTCAAACATTTGCTTTTCTTCCAAATACACTGCACCAGCAATCGCTTACCTTAGGCGTAACTACAACACAAACCACACATTTCGTGCCATTCTCTACTTCTCCCTAAACCGATCAATGTGAGCTACCCAATGCAGAAAAATAAATGATCATACTTTACAGTATGTTCCTTGTAAATAAAGTACTTTACTCATTCGGTTTATTATTAAATCACTCTGAACGCCCGGTTCTTTGTGGTTCGTTGTGTATTACGGTCGAAATGCATGCTGCGACTAGAGGGCGGCTCTTGAAAGGCGTACTCTATCCGTAAACAATTTACCGGTCGCCGGAAATAATTATAGAGGATGGTTATATTGGTCGGGTTTGCCTTAACACTACATCTACGAAAGAAAAATCTAAATTACTCTTCATTCAAATCAGCAGTTCAAGTCTAGAAACAAATTGAGTTAGTCGTGGCATAGGTTTTCTGCAACTTTATTGGATAAATGAACAGGCAGTGTTCATTTACCTGTACGAATTACGAGGCATAAGCAGAAGTAGATGTATGTTGGATGCTGTGGCACAGTTAATACTCAATTAAGCCGCACTAGAAGGCGTGTGTAAAAGCAAGTTATAGAGGCAGGGTCTCCAGGGGATATCAGAAGATTGCTTGAGCTGCTCATCTCTTACATACGCGCCTTGCTGCTTTGCTCGTTAGCGTCATACGAAGCTTAGGACGATCTGAAAATACGGGGCGCGACTTAAGCAAGACTTAAGCAGGTCCAGTAACAAGGCATACGGAGCGTGCAGGGCTTTGTATTTATACTTAAAAACGCAGCGGTGATGGAACTTGAGAACCGAATTTATACTAGCTAAGTTACGCTTTTCAAAAGAGCCATATGCAAACCCTCATTTACTTGCGTCCAATGGTGAACCAATTTGGAAAAGGATTTCAGATCGGTTCAACGCGACCGCATAGGACATAACAATAAATAGTGCCAATGATAATCGTTCTAAATAAGCGAAGTGTATATATATAATTTTAGTATTTTGTAGTTGAAAAACAGCATCCACAACGAGGTATCTCGACAATCCTGTTTTTTAAGCTGCAACCTCCAAATGTAAGATACACATGATGGTTGAAACGTCCAAAATTCGACATTAACCCTCTCGTTTTATAATCTCTTCTTCTCTCTTAACTCGTCCATCAATGTGTATATCCATTGTGATCTGGAAGTCTAAAGCTATCAAAATCCAATATTCCTTTCCTGTAGGCGATCAAGTGTTTACCTACGCAGTGTAGATAACACCACAATAATACCTCTTTAGAGTAAGAGGTGATAAATACATGACCATAGCCAATTAACCTCTGCTAACTTTACCAAATATGCTGTTAACGTATTTTTTATAACATGACCAATAAGTATAATATAATATGAAAAAACAGAAACCCATCATAAAGCGCGTATAGATATATTTTCATACAGTCTCGAGATTCTTATTGGTACCCTTCAGCCGAGAACCTTTCAGACATGACACACAAACGCCCATTTTATGCTATGCTCGTTTATCACCTTACTCTACTAGGAATGAAAATGAACTGAGGATACAAGTAATTATCGGTTCTTCAAAGAAGATCGGTGAATACAATTAGGGCAGTATGTTTTCCATCTGCTTCGCTACCTTGCTTGTTAAGGAGCATTAGAGTGAGAGCAGTGCACACGTTTTACTGCTGCAAAACGCTGTGTGTAGTATTATTATTGACATATGTGCGTTGTCTGAACGAGTGAATATGTCAATATGAACTTAAACCCGTCCTCGGCCCAAACTCAAGGGCCCCACGATGTGCAAATGTTATTAGGAGCGCAGAAATGACGACTGTTTGGGCGCACTACGCCCCGCAAGATTGGTATGCGCCTTCAGGGTACATGCCATTCAAATCCCACGAGAATACACCTTTATTCTTGTTTGCTTGCTAAGCACAAATGTCATTTCTCATCGCACGTTGAAACCTACCCTTTGATTTAAAACAATATTTTACTCTGTTGGCGCATCACTTCCCCGTAATCCGAATATGCGATCCTCGCGCTTTCATATGAAGGAACATGTGCGCTCTGATGCATCTCTCAAGTACTTCTCGAAAGTGAAGGGAAAATTCTTAACAGGACAGGTGAATTGTGTTTCTTATATATATATATATATATATATATATATATATATATATAGCAGGCTCATAG